>JAGDQP010003175.1:60001-96720 GCA_022664845.1 Lepisma saccharinum
ACATCGCGATTAATATCAAGGAAATTGAAATTAAAAATATACAGAACGGTTATTCTGCCGGTAATACTTTACGGTTGCGAAAGTTGGAGTACGACCCTAGCAGATGAACATAAATTACGTGTATTTGAAAATAAGGTTTTGAGAAAGATATATGGGCCGAAACGGGACGAGATGACTGGAGAGTGGAGGAGACTGCATAATGAAGAACTCCACGGACTGTACGATTCACCAGATGTTGTAAAAATAATGAAATCGAGACGACTAAGGTGGGCAGGGCATGTAGCTCGGATGGGGGAAAAACGAAGATTATATTCTATCCTGGTTGGAAGGCCCGATGGAAAGAGGCCATTGGGAAGACCGAGACGTCGTTGGGAGGACAATATTAGAAGAGATCTTCGAGAAGTAGGTGTTCGTGATGAAAACTGGCTTGATACTGCCCAGGATAGAATCCAATGGCGAACGTTTGTTACTGCGGCGATGAACTTGCGAGTTCCATAAGCCATAGAGTTAGTTAGTTAGTCTAAATTTATGGTCGGTTTCTAGGTTCAATATGAGTTCCAACCTGCCCTTCTCTCCCATTAAATTAGAATAATGTGTACAATGGAAAGAAATGTAAGATGGAACTTCTTCCCTTACCTTGTGGGGAACCCCTCATTCTTCCAATATCGGGGTACTGAGGTGGCCAACTAGGCATTGGCATTTTGTTCATGTCAGGTCGCCTCATCATTGGATGATTCATGTAGGATGGTCCAGGAGGGGGCGTCTACAAATATTTAAAAAATCTTTGTGATTTCTTGATACATAAAAAGACAGAATTATAATTTTTTTTGGTAGATTTTTAGTTAGTAGTAAGCAATATTTTCCCTATTTATGTATACTGCAAGCAACATAATTATATTCTGAAAAACGAATTTTTAATCATGTACCTCGACACGTCAATATTTTTTCAAAACTTGTGTTTCGAACTGGCAGACAATTTTATCACTAAGTCTGAACTGTTGATACAACATCTTATTATCTTGCCTTGATGATGAGAAGCACGTAAACGACTTGCAATACAGGTTTAAAACATGCTCGGTGTTACAACGTTGGAGAATACAAACAATTTTTGAAAAATACATGAGAGAACAATGATTCACATGATTCTGTACATATAAATGTTTGCAACCGATTAAGTCTCTTTGACTTAGTTTTACTATATACAATGTGGTAACGTAGTACTCCGAAAAACTTCCAGGGATGATAGTACGCACACACAAAGTATAAGGAAATAAATGATAATCATCGGGGTGGAAATTACGCCGCGTGTCGGAGCTCCAGGCTGCAGAAAGCGTGGGAAAATGAACTTTATAGCTTCACATTTCCAATACCACTCAAGGTAGAGCTGATACAGTATGCTATCAACAAAGACTTCAAACTCAAACCTGTCCTTTCCAAAAATCCATATTCCAAAATTGTGCAATGAGTGCGCAAAGGATTCTCCAAAGGAAGTGAGAGATTCGCAGAAATTCTTTTTAGCAGGTAACAAGAATTCGTTTGCGTCAAGTCTATATCTCAAGCAGACTCTATATGCCGAACGACTACCTAAAATATACATGGTTTCTTAACACACATTCAGTAAACGTTTTGATTATTTGTTATCAATGACAGGGAATGTCATTGCTCGGTTGGATGGTGGTGATTACATATGTCATATTTACTCATACGGAAAATCATCTCATTCATGCTCATTTCTAGCTACATTTAATTAGAATATCTGGGAAATCGCCTACTTCCTTTGTGGAATCTCTTGCACAATTTGGGATATACATTTTTGGATACAGCAGGTTTGAAACCTTTGAAAATTGCATGCCGCATCACTCTACTGTTAGTAATTCGCATTGGTAATATGAAGCCCTGAAGTTCATTCTTCTACGCTTTCGACTATCTGTAGATTCGAAACGGCTGAATAGAACACTCTTTATGTATTATCATCTCTCAAAGTTTATAGTTTACGTTACCATCTGTATGTCGTCAGCTTGTTTGGTCTATTAGACATACCCCCAAGATAAGAACTATGTTCTCGAAACTTTGAGCAACACAGCTCTATTGATCTGAATCTGATCCCTTTTATCAGAGAATATTCTATGAACATTCTCACCAGGAAAACTTTTAGTCTTATGTTGTTTCTCACTTTCCCTATGATTTCAGATGTTATCGTAAGCAGTCTTTGCATAATTGAACATATTAAAACATATACATTACTGTACTCAGTTAGTGGCTTGCTTCGTATTTTAAAATTATGTATTGGCAATTCATAATTTAGTTAATCTAGGTTCAAACTTTCTCCTTTATGACCAACACGAGAGGTATCAAAGCAGAAAATTCGTTCATAATCATAAAACAATAATACTTAAAAGTCTAATGCTTGGTTTATGCATAAATTTGAGTGCATATTATGCTATTTTAAGAACATATTTTGGAAATGTTAGATCGCAATAACATATACCCAGATAGCACAAATGTCCGAGGGAGGTCCTAAACTGCCAAATCGTTTCCCGGGATATTTAGAAGATCCGAAACGCGTCCCTGATGTCCTGCTGGGATATCCCAAAATGATTCTGAGGGAACGTCCGTCGGATCTTGCACAGAAGTCCCATGCGGACATGAACAAGAATGCATTTGTTTTGCTTCTTTTTGTGATTCAGCGGAGATCCTTTGAATGTCAATGGGATATATCCGGGATTTAGAATGTCCTGTAAACGTCCCAATGATACCCCATATGTCCCAAACATGTTCTGTAGGCAGCCCATGGGAATCCAGTTTTCAGGGCCAACGGGGCATTTGAATGTCCCTTGGACATCCTTAATATGTCCATGGGACGTCCTAGTGCTATCTGGTGTTGGATATCGATTTGAATCCTGCTAATAATTTAAAAGTTTACTAATGAGATACATGTATTGGTCTAAAGGACTACGAAGAAAACTAGTCGGAAAGATATTTAACGATGTAGATCACCCCCGCCACTTTCCATTGATTTACATGGGAATTGTTTTACTCATTTTATGCCTGTCAGAAATAGAATATTTAAATTCCGCTTTCACGAATTTGTCTTGGTGGTTATTTTGACTCTTGTATAGTTTTGGTTTGTGGAACTTTTCAAATATATAAGTATAATGTATTATTAATAGTTTGCTATATAAATCACAATATGTCAAGGGGAAATTACACTGTTCGTGTGTAAAATATTGCATTTCTACAAAATAGCACGAGTCCAAGATAACATGACGAGAAACTAGGCGAAAACAGAAGTTAAAAATTACGCTCCTAAAAGATATAAGACGAGTAAAACAATTCCCATGTAAATCAATGGAAAGAGCGTACCAAGATGGTGGGGATGGTCTACAGGGCAAGGACTGGATTTAGAGAAGTGGATCCCCTGCACAGGGCGATAAACTGAGGTGGCGCCAAAATGACCCAAGATTTTTTCTTAATTTAAATTATTTTTTGTTCAACTACAATTTTATCTTACTAAACAAAGCTTACTGCATTAAAAACAAGGCATGTGAGTTATAATGAACCAATGGGATATGGAGGAAATTGATCTGCTGTGGTAGACAGAGGGAAGTTATAAACGGGTTCTCTCCGCTTTTCGAGTTAGCTGCCGAACCATTGGTTGAGAGCAGGGAGAGGAGGAAGATGGAAAAAGGATGCCTAATTAGATACTCATTTAACTACTAACTAAATATTTAATGTTTCAAAAATCCTGATAAAATCTCTTACCTGAAGATAAGGGTACCAGTGAGGATGGTTATCTATATCAGTTAATATGGCAAACTGTCCGTTCCCTGAAGTTGAACCAAAGCCCATCGGACCTTGCATTGTGTACGGTAGCATCCCACCATCCATATACGGATCATACAGCATACCTTGCTCTACCTGCTCGCGAATAGCAGTCTTTGTATCTTCTAGTTGTCTCTGCTGTTCTGCCAAGGACTGGAAAAAGAAAATCCACTTATGTTGTTTATGTACAAATACCATACAGAAGGAAACAAATAAGTAAGTACTGCGTTTCTACTAACAATTGCTAAGGCTCCGAGGGTACATTGTTTCAATAACGCGCTGACCACTATAATTGTTTTGAGAGGCAACATACCTGCTCAAGATATATTTTTTTGACATGGACAGACGGATAAAGCGGAAATTTATCCTCCCGAATAGTTAGCAATATCTCGTGGTATAGCTTGTAGTTAACAATAGAAATCTGAAGAGGCAACTTGAAACGCGTTAACATCATCCTCGGGAAAAATACTTAAATAATTGTTGCTTATCAATATACGTACGAAGGGAACCTGAAAGGAAAGTTCCATAAGGTTATTTATAACGGAAATTTCTTCGCTAATATCTTAACAGAAATGTGTTTTTCTATTTTATTACAAAGAGTTATGAAGTGAAACTCGTTCGAGCTGATTTATACGTTTATTTATTCGTGTACTTACGTAAAATCTATGTTAGACGTAGTAACATAAATGTATAAGGATTCATGATTGATTGCAGGAGGCTTTCTTAGAATAAAACTCCATGGCTAATCAGACAGGCTTCCCATCATGTGAGAAGTTGTCGAATACATTTGAGCTTGTTTCTCAGAGCGTTTTGTACTGTACCGAAATAAGTGCTGAATTCGTTTGCAAGCGATCGTGATCTTCTTCTAAGCTTCTCCTCTACTTTTTAATCAAAGTTGTCTATGAATTCATCCATTGCAGCAACATGCGCTTGACTCGGACACGGCAAATACTTGGTTGCCCCACCGTTCCCAAAATATAAGTAGCTAATAACTCAATTGTTTTCGGAACCACATTTGTCACCATACACATTTTTCGATAGATTTCGACTGGTTGACAATCCCTTGGTGTTAAAAATTGCATCACTGCTCGCTAGTATCACACTCTCTTGTGGACATATTTGAAAAAATGATAGCAATATAGGTATGTGCCTTATTTCTTTCTAAATGGAACTATGTCAGACCTTTACATATTTAGAATGAAAGCCATCACTACAGTCAAATACTCTATGCATTATGTCAAGCAGTATCGCCAACATTTGAGAGGTATAAGTGGAGACATTGTTTAAAAATAGTTTTATCTTGAATTGGCAACATTACATGACTTTTGGCATTGCAGTAATAAACTACGGATAGCCTGCACTATCAGGTCTGAGAAGTTTCACATTGATTGCTCAAAGAGATTTGAAGATATATATACAAGTAGGTACGGTATACATGTAATTGCCATCAGGCACGTATCTAGAATTTAGTTTCAGTAGGGGGGTGGGGTGAGGTCCAGGGCTTTCGGAGAAGGGGTCCGAGGTCTGTATGGGTGTGAAATGTACGTGAAATCCATATAGTTTTGCCTAAAGCTATATTTACAAAATATTAGGGTGGTCCGGACCTCCTAAATACGTCCCTGATTGTTTTAGTCTGCACACGAAGTAGCAAACTTCTTCACACTCTTCTATCTGTCCATCTTGTCCCTCAGCTGCTAAACGTGATCATATAAACATTAGAGCAGATGCTTTCTTAGGTTAGATGAATTAAGCGGCCGTGGCTCAGTTGGTAGCGTTGGCTTCGTCTTCAGGAGGTCCTGGGTTCGAAACCAGAGCCGCCCATCCTAATTGAGGTTTTTCAGGGTTCATCTTCAGTCACATCAGACAAATACCGGGATGGTGCCTTTAACTTAGGCCCTGCCCGACTCCTTCCCACATCCTATCCACTGCTTCATCCAGGCCTGAGCCATAGATGCCTAAAAGCTATAACTAAATTCAAATTACATTAGATGGGTTCCTTGGGTAACTCGCTGTTCTTTAAGAAAATGGCCGTCGACCATTTTCTCAGCATATCGTGTAATTTTAGTACCTGCCCTTTAGGTATAAGTGATATGTGCAGTAGGCAAGTACTGTAGTACTGTACGTGATGAGACGCTTCGGAACATGGAGAAGTTTAGTATTTGTGACTGTGTTCTACGTGTAGTAATCAAGAAAACTTTAAAGGTGTCAAAATGAACTAAAGGTCCTGAAAATTAATATGAATCGTATCTGGTTCTATTTGATAGCAATTTTAGGATTGAACATACATACACAAGAAAAACGAAGAAAGCTGAGCTTAAAACCCTTGCTAGTATGTAACCCAAACAACGCCGCTAGATTGAGGTGTAGTCTCTCTACTAGTAACCGTCACGTCCTATCTATGGAAAAAAAAAAAGCTAGCCACTCATTTTACAAATTAAAACTCGTAAGGAGTTTTACATATTGAGGGAAAGAAAAAATAAAATGCATTAAATTTATAGATGATACGGATCTGTTTCCAGACAATGGATTATCACTTAAAAAAAAAAAGATGCTAACAGAACTAAGCAGTGAGCAACGTGGGGTAAGAATAAACGGACGCAAAGAAAAGACAATATGGATAAGAATACAACCACAGAAAACGTCAGAATTGGAAGAAACTAGAACAGTATTATAAGCAGGGTTAGGATTTTTAGGGGCATTTTTTATGGGAAGAAAGTAAGGGAAAAGATGCTAAAATAATATTAAAAAAAATAAATTTGTCAAGGTGGGAAGCTTCTTTGCCAAGAAAAAATGCCGGGCTTCCCCCCCCCCTCCGCTAATTCGCACACTGCGTATGAGTCCAAACACGCACTATGAGTTTCTTTTGTTCTTCATGGTGCTTCAAGATTGTTTACGTTCTGTACACCATGTTGGTTTCGTTGTGTACTTCCTCTCAATTACGAGGAATTTATTTTTTGTAACTCTAAGTATTTAAGTATAGGAATTGGAGCGGGGGAGAGGGGGGGATTTAATAACGAAAAAATTAATTCGACTTTCGTGAATGTTGGTAGGATGTGTACAAGACGTTCAGTTTGCTTTATTTCTTTTATTGTATCGACACTTTTGACCAACGTTTATAACATAAAAGTGTTACGGAAATCGAGTTCAAAAGGAGTTTAAAACAATAACGATTATGGAGAAAATTGATCAAGTTTATGAACAGTGTTGATAAAATAAAAGGCGCGCGCAAACACAGCAAAGTAAGACACCTCAAAATCTTTAACCACGAACTTCTGATTAATGTCTCCTCATTACGAGAATATTACATAAAATATCAGTGAAGTAAATATGTAAAGTGACGACTCCATAGACCCAAAATTCGTTAAACTTTTGAAACGGTTTTACATTTATGGCTTCTACAGCATCTGAACGTTATACGCCGTCCAAAGTCTATAATAAAGGAACCACCCGGCATTCACCCGAAAGAACTAAGGTAAAATCTGGAAAACCTTAGGATAGCCAGCGCGAGCGGAATTCGAACCCTGCTATCTCTCTACTGATCTATAAGGTTCGATCGTAAATACCTTATTTCATGAAGGTCTAGGGGGTGAGTATCTTTGAAGGCTTTCAGCCGATTATCAACATCAACACCAACATTTTTCATCATCATTGTCATTTGATAATGCCAAACTTCAACAGTAAATCAAACTTGAGACTAGCTCAGTGACTCTCTTTCGCCCGACGCAACCATAAACTGTAGGGTGAGCCACGGAAAATTTAAACTACGTAGTCACCTGGGTACGGGTCTGCTCCCACGATTTTTCTTATGTGCCTAACAGTTTGTTTGCTTAGATAGCATAAATTATATAAATTTATAATATATATAATTTATATATATATATATATTGCTAACTCGCTGCTAACATTTCCTAAAGGGCTACGCCGTCTATGGAAAGGGAAGTATTAACACGATCCCCAGTAACACATATGCGTGCTTTCCACGTTCATTTCGTTGATTAACCGTTATAGGTTGAAAAAATTAGGTTTAGTTTTAAACCATTTTTCAACAAAACGTCATTGCGTTGATAAGGCGTTAATACAATGTGTATTCAATATGCTATTTTCAACTATGGTATATATTTTGTTTAATGTGTTTCTTACTAATTTTATGTCAAAAAATATAAATAGAAACTAATTGAATTACACAAACTAAATTTTGTTCTCATGTACACGTTGAAACTCGACTGAATTTTAAACCATATTTCAACGAAGATAGAATTTCGTTGATAGGACGTACTCGCAACTATCATTTATACTATGTCCTAGATTTCGTTTCACACTTGTATTTCTAATTGCTTAAACATTATAATTAAAAGCAAATGCAATGAAATTAACTACATTTTTCATGTAGTTAAAACTAGTGTAGGAAATATTTTCCTTATTTATTTGCATGCTGAAAACATTGAATTTTAAACTATATTTCAACGAACATTTAATTTCGTTAATAGGGCGTTAATCTATATCATAGATTTCTCTTTATATGCGTTTGCTAAGGCGACCTATTACACTTACTGACAATACAAATTTAATAGTGCAGCGATGATCAATGTGTTAAAGAAGAAAAACTGCTCATAAGAAAGAAAGAAGGAAAGTCTTCTTTATTTTTATTCGTACATGATGGTGAACAACGCGTAGCAACTCCATTCTAGACTGCCTGTTAAAAGATTCCGTAAAAGAGCAGCGAATTCGCAACGTGGATCCATGGATGAAGGGATAAGACGACTACCAACCAAAAGTGCAGAACGTTTCTATGTTCGAACCCCACAGTAACCGTTGGGATTATTTATAGTTGGAAAATTAATACCGTATATCACGACGAAAGCAACTGATAAAATGGAATTAAATGTTTGTATACGAATAGACAGTATTCATGCTTTTTTTTTTTTTTTTTGGCCAACTAAACCCGTTTCTTCTCAACCATTATTCAACGTCGAATTAGCCGTTGAACAGACGGACATTTCGGTACTAACGTTTAATCCACGTATTATCAACGTTTGTGTGCTACTGGGGATAGGAGTGTGTGATAAAGCACTCTATGGGATTTTTAATTATTACTTTATTTTATTTTCTTATCATTATCTGTGTTTTATTACTTTATTATCTATTCATCTTTGTGCTTCAGGACATTATGAGCTTTAACTCACAATCATAAGTTAGGTGGGAAGATGATCGTGATTATGAGGAAGGGAGGTGTGGTGCAATTAGACGTCACAAACAGAGATAACCATGAGGATGAATACAGGTGACTCTTCTTGTTCAGGGACTACCCCAGTAGAACACATACGTTCAAAATACGTGGACTAAACGTTAGTACCGAAACGTTATTTTACTGTTGTAAATGTCCACCTATTCAACGTTGAAAAATGATTTAGAAGAAACTAGTTAAAATCAAGAAACGGACCATAAACTTAGCCAAAAGATAGCATGGTTGCTGTCTACTGCTATACACATTTAGTTGCATTTTGTCCGTTGCTTTCATCATGATATACAGTATTGACTTTCCAACAGTAAATAATCCAAGTGTCTGCTGCCGGATTCGAAGCAGGAACGTTCCGTACTCGTTGTTGGTAGCTCGACACGTTACCCCTGGACCACGAAGTCACCTCCAGATGCACTACGCTTTTACGGTATCGATAAGAAAAGGCAGTCTTGAAATCGCCACAAATCCAGGCGCGTCGTTTCACCATCATGTAAGAATAAGAATAAAGAATACTTTCCCTCTTTCTTTGTTATGTGCATTTTTCCTTATTTAACACTTTCACCATCGCTACACTATTAAATGTGTATTGTCAAGAAGTTTAATATGCCGCCTTAGGAAAGCGCATATAAAGCGAAATCTATGTCACAGTTGAAAACACTTAACATTATCACCCTATTAACGAAATTAAATGAAATATAGTTTAAAATTCAATCTGTTTTCAACATGGAAATAAAGAACATGAGAAACGTAGTTAATTTTATTCTATTCACTTTTAAGCACAATTTTTATGCAATTAACTTTGAAAGATAACCTAGGGCACAGTTCAATATAATAGTTTAAAATACGTCATATTAACGTCCTATCAACGAAATCAAATTTTTGTTGGAATATAGGTTGAAATTCAACGTGTTTTCAACATGCAAAAGAGAACAGAATAATAGTTAATGGGATTCACTTAGCTTTTAAATACAAATTTTATTCCATTAAATTAGAAAGAATTCCAAGAAACGAAATCTATACTATAGTTGAAAATAACAGTTGAATTAACATGTTTTCAAAAATATCAAGTCTTTGCTCAAATATAGTTTAAAATTAAACGTACTTTTTTCAAATGATAACTTTTAATCAACGAACTAAACCAATAATCAACGTTTAAAACACGTTTGTGTGCTACTGGGGCACTATGATCATAGATTAACAGAGGTAAATCCCTGTTAGTACGCTGATGATTATTGTGCAAAGTTTGAGGGTGCTACGTGGTGAGAGAGATGTTTGCTAAGTGAAACGCTGACAGATAGGAGTAGTCGGGATGATTGGGCGGTAATGTGTAGTAATATAGGGTGAATAAGAAAGATGTATACATTTCTAGCAGGATGAGTTTCGTGACTTTGAGTAATGTTATACATATCTACATAAAGGATTTTCTACATATGTATGTGTGATATATCTGATTCGTATAGCTTCTAGGCGGAGTAGCAGATGCGGAAAGGTAATACGTTCATACAGCTCATGCGTTTTATCCAATAGGTGGTTCTGATAACATGACATTCGAAAATTTAAATTTTCTTATAAAAGGTGTCATCTGCTGATATCCATGCAGTCAAGACTTGTCGGAGGAAAGCTTTATAGATATTGATGACAGTTAATGGTTTGAGGTCTCAGGTGGTGCCAGTGAGGCGTTTTAGTTTTATGCGATTAGTTGCTTTCGTGTGATGATTTTCTGTAAATGAGGTCTCCATGTGAAATTATGGTCAAGGATTATATCTAAGTATAACACTTGTTTCGAGGGAGTGACGGGCTAATCTATGAATACAGTGGCTTGAGTTTTGTATGAATTGATAGTTGGGTCCCCATATACTGCATGCATCACGTGATGAAATTGATTATGACGTTAGTGAGTGTTCGATTGATGTACTAAATAGAGTGACTAAAGATAAGAAAGGCGGTATTATCGGTCTATTGGAAAAGATGAAAGTTGATCGTTAAGGGGGGAAGATCAGCAACAAAGAAGTGGTATAGAAGTAGTCATAGGATCATTGAGTACTCTACAATGGTAGAAAGTGGGTCGGAGATGACAGAATTAATGTTAATGTAGGCTAAACGGTAGGCAAAGAACTGGAGCATAACTCGAGCGTATGTGACGAAGAGATGGAAGTCTTGGACTTTGTGGAGAAGTGCTTGGTGTCAACCGAGGCAAAAAGTTTTTGTTTTAAGTCGAAAAGGATTAAGCAAGAAGGGTACGAAGTGTTATAATGACTGATGATCAGATTTGGTGAGTCTGAGAAATTGATAATTATATTGAAAGACAGGCGAAATCCAGTTGGTGGATGGGAAGGAGGTTGTAGTGATCTACATGAATATGAAGTCGTTTGACCAGTATTTTCCCAGGGCTTTACTGAAGGTAGATGCTAATGTTTAGGTTTAGAAAATATCTTAGAATATTCTCATTGAAGTGGGTGGGATGTATCCAGTACGGGGGATGAAGGCGAATATTGTATCTAGATGATGTATGAGGTTGAGAGGGGTTTCCTCGAGATGTCAGTAGGTTGTTTGATTGGTCCTGGAGCAGTATTACGTTTGCAAGCGATTGTCTTGAATGATTTGGTGGTGGTGATAAGGTGCAGCAAGTGGGTGGTATGGAAGACTGCCATCTATGCTAGGTTGTAGATGTGGTGAGGATGGGTTAAGACGGTCTTCGTCAGAGTGAAAGGCATGGATATTTTAGATTAGTGGGTAGCATATGTTGCTATAATTACCGGTTAAAGTATTAAAGAGGTTCTAATACTTGGTGGTGGTGATTAATATCAGCTATGTTGCAAGTCTTTATCCATTGTCAAATATGAAGCTGCGCGCGGCTAATGAGGTGGAAATGATGAATCGTACCAGTTGTGTGTAATCTTTAAAAAAAAAATAAAAGAAGCTGAACAGAAAGATTGCATGATCGCCTTAAACATTACCTGGCAGTTACGCAATCCATCAGATTTCATTCTCTACTATTCAAGAAACCCCACAAATAAAATGCACGACTTCATGATTTAATGAAAAGATGTTCTTTTAGATTACACTAAAAAAAAGTTAAATAAAACATTAAAAAAAAACTTAAAAACCGCGCTTTTATTAATAAAGGCACTAGTCATGACTTTTAAAAAATTTATGACTAAAAACAATAGCTTGGGGACTAGAACTAAAATCTTGGGGTTGTCAGCGCGCTATACTTTTTACTCATAAATATAATTTTTAAAAGTTATAAATAGCTACAAAAAATATTTTATACCATTTTTAACGTATTTAAAAAAAATGAAAGCGTGACTTTTATAAGTTTTTAAAAATATAATTTTATTTTCATAATAATCCTTACTTATTTCTTCCTACAAATTGCGATATGAAAGTAAAACATAATAATAATAATAATAATAGTAATAATAATACACTTTTTAAAAACATACTTTTCTTAAACAATTCGTACTGAAAA
Organism: Lepisma saccharinum; assembly: GCA_022664845.1. NCBI lineage: Eukaryota > Metazoa > Arthropoda > Insecta > Zygentoma > Lepismatidae > Lepisma > Lepisma saccharinum. The sequence goes on from JAGDQP010003175.1 coordinate 72,535, forward strand.
GTAAAAAAATAATTTTGTTTATGCACCACTAAAATGAAAAGCACGAGGCGCGCTCTCATATACAGTCACTTTATAAATTCTCGGATTGGCGGGCTACATGCTTTTCTTTTTAGTCATGCATAAACAAATATTTTTTTTCTCTTTATATTACGAATTGTTTAAGAAAAGCACGACTTTGAAAAGTTTTTTTTTTAACTGTTCTTATTTTTGAGTTATTTCAATGTTCGGATACTTTTCTCAAGCTAATGTTCTGTGACCCAAATCCTAAAGTGTTCTGCAACCAGCCAAACGCAACATCGTTGCAGGCTAATCATTACTTTAGGATAAAGAAGTTCCTATTAAGAAAATAATAAAATATGCTTTTAAAATATACAAATATATGGAAATATATGAAAGTAACAATGGAATATTGTATTGTCATCCGACTTATATCGCTGTGCAAAATGTCATCATTGTCTGATGCCGGGAAATGATTTAAATTAACGTTGCAAGGTTTGAGAACACGACGAATCATTGTGAACTAAAGAAAATAATGTAGTAAGTATTGACTACTTTATCTTCACGTTCAAGATAGTATGGAGTATGTGTACTATATTTCCATATAACTTACTCTCTTCTGCCTCGAAAGTGACAATATATATTGTATTGTACCTTATGCCAATAAGAATTCAGTTTATGCCTCAATCGCAGTTGGAACGCAAAATAAGAACTGTCAAGCGAACATGTTTATTTATTCTTGGTTTTCGTACACAAATTCTGCACAAGATACTTTGTAACTACACAACATCAAGTTCCTTGGCATATTTACTCGTACACAAAGAAAACTTGCAAGAAGTTTTGTCCAAGTTGATTTTCTGCGATACATTTGTTTGAATCGAAATCAACATTAGAAATAGATCCTATTTTTCTTAAAGAAAATAAAGGAAGCATAATTAAAATTTATGCACACATAATAAAACTACCTTCAGATGATGAGTGCCGATAATAAGCTTTCTGCAAAGATGTATCTCTCGAGGTTCCACGATCTAGTCTTCGGAAGGTGTGTTAGCGGCGAACTGCAGTGTTGCCAGATATCTCATCTCTCAGGATCGATAGCAGTCTCGTTAAGATGTCACAGCTAGAAATTAATAGTCAAACTAACGAAACTTAAGTACCTAGGCTATCGTCTAGTTTCTGCTTTATTTTGCATTTTATCTTCCCCCTTCTCCTGTTAAGCATATTTTGTTACTGCTCTGTATGATAAATAACTGCTTTTACGGCGATCTGGATACTGTTATTTATTTCCCATTTAAAAACTGAAGCATAAAGAATTTATATGGTGTAAAAAGGGAGGTTTATACGTAAATAAAATTATTCAAATACAAATAACTATCTTTCAAATATTTTCAACTTACTGTATTTAGTTTTTCGTTACTCTCTTGGTAAATACACTGACGTAAAAATCATCGCTTACTGATAAAACGTATTGATAAAATATTTGGCTTAAAGTAACGTTCTGTAAAATTGATAAAATTAAATCGATAAGTTTTAGTCTAGTACTTACTATAAATAAGAAGTCCCTTGCTAATTCACTAATATATAAATAAATACCTTGCAAACACTGCAAATTCGAATTTGTTTTAAAACGCTTCAAATAATTCCTCAAAGGCCTTTAATCAAAGTGCCAGTACTGTGTTACTTTGTAAAAAAAAAAACATCCATATTTTGTCACTTTTTTTTGTACTTTCAGAATATATGCCCCTCTATGTAGCCATAATGGGTGGGCCGACAAGAGACTACACACTCCTAGTGTTACCTATCTATTACTTAAACTTTTGCACGTCTCCGTTATTAACAAGATTCAAGTGTAATTTCTCAAGCTTGATGAGAAACCCTTTATCTCATTATAGTCCATCACTCTAGAAGTTATCTAGAATCTTCTTGTATAACAGTTTCCAGGAGGCTCTGTCGTTCACCAACAAATCTTGTATGCTATGATAGTGATTCCTGGCTTTGGCTATCTCATTTAGATTTTTGTTGGACGAATCTTTGGAGTTTGTTCTATTGGTTTCTTGGCTTCAGTGACAGGGGATGTATATGGTTTGCGCTTCTGACCGGTGTGTAAACCAGGGCGACGGAATGTCCACTTCTAACCAAGGGAATTACTTGAAATGGACAATGCAGTTACCAAACAAAATCGATCTCATCCGGTAGAGCGTTTGCTTTAACAGTGTTGATTATCTTCGCCATCTTGATGAGCATTTTCCATTGATTTTCAAGTTTCTTCAAACATATGAACATTCTGTATTACCAAATGGTAACTATATAAAATACAATATTTCCACGGCAAACAACGTTGCACGTATACATAATATTAAATTTTTACAAAACATAACGAGTCAAAATATATATGACGAAGAACTAGGCGTAAACAGAAGTTCACTTCCGACAGACATAAGACGAGTAAAACAATTCCCATGTTAATCAATGGAAAGTGCAGGGGTGATCAAATATTACGCCAGTAATATCTGTATGCAAATTTTTAGTAGCTGGGAGCAAATTAGACAGACATGGAAGCCAGAAGAACTTTGGGGTTTCATGAGTGCAGACTATGGTAACATTTACACATATACCCAAATTCAACACACAGGTAGGCAGGGAAGAAAGTTTCAGACCTACTATAGACAAATCAAGTCTTCACGAAAAGTACAACAACAATGGAGCGATATCGAAAGATCTAATAATAAAGAGCACGTACTTTGAACACAAAGACATACATAAATATACATGGATACCTTCGGATGGTAAAATACACATCCAGATCGATTACGTATTAGTAGATAGACGAAGACTTACCAACATAATGGACGTTAGGTGTACAGAGGAGCGGAAGTCGACACCGACCACTAGTTAGTGATCACAAAAGTGGAAAAAAAACTAGGATGGGCCGATTTTTTTTTCAGATATTGGGGTTCGAGTTGTTATCAAAAGCTGTGCATTGGTACCAAATAAAGCCATGCCAAATATGGCCGTCCTAAAGCAATATTTAACCGAGCTCTGGAGTCCTAAAGGGCCCAATTATATTTTGTAAAACAAGTAATAAAAATATGATACCAGTTTCCACATTTTGGGGTTCGAGCAGTTATGAAAAGTTGTACATTGGTACAAAATGAAGCCATGTTAAATATGGCCGGCTTTGGCCGTCAAACGTTTTTGGCCTTTTTCAAACTAAAATTTTCGCGGGCTCCGAGGCCGGACTAAATATGTTTTGATTCAGCTGTGTTTCGGCGAACAAACATAACATAACATTCTACAACTTTTGCACAATACTCAAACTCAAATTTCTCAAACAAAATTTTTCAACCACTTTCGGTCCACCTAAAAAATGTTTTTAGACAGTTGAGCTTGAGTAAGATGCAAAAGTTGTAGAATGAATGTTATGCTTGTTTGCCGAAACAAATCCAGAGCAAAAAAATATTTAGCCAGGCCCCGGGGACCCGAGATAATGTCAATTTTGGAAGGGTCCGAAAACAGTCGAATTAAAAAGAAAAGAAAAAAGAAATTTGAGTTTGAGTAGCATGTAAAAGTTGTAGAATGTTATGTTTGTTCGCCGAAACAAAAACTATTTAGCCGGGCCTTGGAGCCCGAGAAAATTTTTTGTTTGAAAACAGCCAAAAACGCTTGACGGCTATAAAGGGCCACATTTGACATGGCTAATTTCGTACCAAAGCACAATTTTTCGTAACTACTCGAACCCCAACATGTGGAAACTGGTATAATATTTTTATTCCTTGTTTTGCAAGAAACAATTGGGCCTTTTACGAGTCCAGGGACCCGGTTAAATATTGTTTTAGGGCGGCCATTTTTGGTATGGCTTTATTTGGTACTACTAATGCACAACTTTTGATGACAACTCGAACCCCAATATCTGAAAAAAATAAAAAAAAATCGCTCCACACTATTGTGCATAGCGAATAGGGAAAGCAAAATATTAAAACAATGAAAATTCGAAGTAAAACTATTAGAAAACCCGGGTGTAAAGGCAGGTTACCAAATCGAAATCTCAAATAGGTTCGGAATCTTAGCCGACTTAAATAATAATGAAGACATTAGTAATAGTAAAGAAATTGATGTGAATAAGATGTGGGAGGCAATTTGTGACACTGTGAAGGGCGCAGCAAAAGAACGTGTAGATGAGAAGAAACGATAGAAAACAAGTCTTGGTTTGATGATGAATGCATTAAGCTTCATGAGGAACGTAAACAAGCAAGGCAGTGATGGCTAAACAATAAAACCGAAGCAAATGCAAACCACTACAGTAACGCGAAACGTAACACCACACGCGGGTTTAACATAAAGCCAAAATATATGACGTAGAAAATTTAGAATATAGAGGAAAGCGATAAGACAAATAACAGAAGATCTATCCAAAGGGGTAAACTCGTTAAGAGAAGGTTACCAGCCAAGGCTAGGGACTATTAAAAATGAACATGAAGATCTTCAGGCGGATCCGACAAAACTTCTCGATGTATGGGAAAGCTATTTCGACAAGATTCTTAATGTACACACCGGAGAACAAACGGAGGAATTTAAAATCCATACCGCAGAACCGTGGAAAACCGAACCTAGTGAGATTGAGGACGAAATTTCGATAAAGAAATTGAAAATTTTCAAATCACCAGGAATTGACAATATCCCAGCCGAATTAATTAAAGCGGGAGGAACAGCACTAATCAAGGAACTAAGTTTTACATAAATTGATAAACGCTATATGGAGAAAGGAGGAGCTTCCAAAGGAATGGAAAACCTCAATAATAGTTCCGGTTTATAAAAAAGGCGATAAATCGGACTGTAATAATTACCGCGGAATCTCGTTACTCTCACAACATTTTACAAAGTATTTAGTAACATACTGCTAACTCGCCTAAGTGTATACGTAGATGAAATAATTGGAGATCACTCATGTTCAGCTAGTAAGGATGTGCCTCAGCGACCCCATAAGCAGAATACGTGTAGGTAATATGTAAGATATTTTCGAGATTCGCAACCGATTGAAATAGGGTGATGCCTTATCACTACTACTGTTTAACTTTGCGTTAGAATATGCAATTTTAAAAATAAAAGAGGACGAAAAGGGACTAACATTGAATGTCTTAAATCAACTGTTCGTATATGTGGATGATGTAGATTTAATAGTGGATGATATAGATACACTACAAAGTAGCACCGGTGTTTTAGTAGAAGCTTGCTTGTGATGAGATAGGTCTACTGGTGAACGTAGAGAAAACAAAATACATGATAACAAGCCAAAACACAGAGAATGAAGGAAATTGATACATAACAATTAAGAATGAGATCATAGAGAAAGTAAAATTAAAATACTTGAGCATATCTAACTAGCAAAAACGAAGTCACGGAAGAAATAAAAAGTCGCTTAGCATTGGGCAACGCATATTTCTATTCAGTCCAGAAACTCCTAACCTTGTGATTGATATCGGAAAAGCTGAAATTAAACATATACAGAACGGTTATTCTGCCGGTAATACTTTACGGTTGCGATAGTTGGACTCCGATCCTGACAGTTGAACATAAATTACGTGTGTTTAGAAATAAGGTTTTGAGATATGTATAGGGTCAAAACGGAACGAGCTGACCGGAGAATGGAGGAGACTACATTATGAAGATTTGCACAGACTGTATGATTCACCCGACATTATAAGAATAATGAAATCACGAAGACTAAGATGGGCAGGCCACGTAGCTCGGATGGGGGAAAACGAAGATTATATTCTATCTTAGTTGGTAAGCCGGATGGAAAGAGACCGTTGGGAAGACCGATACGTCGTTGAGATGACTATATTAGAATATATCTTCGAGAAGTAGATGTTCAAGATGAAAACTGGCATAAAATTGCCAACTGGCATTGACAACTGAATATAAAATTACTTTTAAGCAATCAATCTTTACTTACATTTCCCTGTTTTGCATATAGAAAAGAGTATGTTTGACTTTTAGTATTTCTTCTAAATATGTGAAAACTTGACGCAGTGCTATTCGAAAAATATATATTGAGCTGGCAACATTATCTAATCTGGTGACGCTCGACATTTCGATCACAATAATTAATCTCCTCAGCAGATTTTGTAGCAAGTCAAATAGTTATCCAGGTCAGAATAATTTCCCCTAGCGATATTAAAGCAATTTCCAAATCTAACCTGGGAGAAAAGGTAGACTTCTAGCTACGTAGTTTTGTAGGCTACTCTCGTCCTATATCAAAAGAGAAGTTTTACGATATTGTGATACATTTTACGACTGACAGGAACTGGAGGAGATATATGGTATTTGGTTCAGAGTATTTATTTGATAGGTGATTGAAGTTTGAAATCATATTATTTCTTGAGAGAATCCTGAACTTTTGGTTGTTTACAGGTAGTTTATATTGGACTTACCATGAACGTCATATTCGTGGAATTTGCTTAGAAAGGTTTCTTGTGTAATACGTATTTTTAGCTAGTTAAGTACTAGTAGTTCTAGGGTTGCAGTACTGTTTACTCTTAATGTTTAATTTGAGCTATGAATTTTTGATTGATGTACAGTAGTATATATAATTTTGCTGTTAAAGACGAACCTTTTACAAAAGTAAGACCTGCTATTTTGTAAAGACCAGGAGACAATTGCTTATGTGGGATGTGTTGAATTTTTTATGCAATTTATCATCTCTTAATTCATATTTTCGTTTTTCTTTTTCTCCTTTTTCTTTTCTCTAAATTATTTTTACGACAAAAAATTGTCCATCCATAGATTAAATTCTGTTTTGTCTGCAATTACATGTTGTGGGCAAATACGAATTATAATTGGTAAATAAGAACAAATAAATACCTGTTATGCGAAACTGAAGAAGCTAGTCTTCAACATAATCCCTCTGATTGGCAATGCATTAGTACGAGACGCCAGGAAGCTTATAGATGTCGCACACGAAGAAATCTTTGGTTGCTTGTGGCGCTTCTCCAGAACACACGAGAGGTCAGGAATCTTATAGATGTCACATCTCTTGATTGCCAGTGGTGTTTCTCCTGAACAGCCTGCATGGCCCCCTCGTTAGTGCGAAATCTTTCTCTGAGAAATTTATTTAGGGAGAATCTTACGTTAATCTGAGAGTCCGTACTATATCAAGAATGTGATAAAACGTACCATTTCAGTTTCCGAATGGTTTCCCCTGGTGCTGGTAACCACATGTGGACGGTCTTCATCCTGAAGAATGGGTACTATTTGTGTTATTTTTCACTTGATTCTTATGTCTTTCTTTATTGGACCTGTGAGCAATTTCGAGCAAAAATAGATTGTATGAATAGATACGGTCACCGAACTCATTTGCAATATGGTCACTCATCTTACTGTCTCTTCAATTTTGTAAAGATTTCAGACAATTGAAACCCCTTTTTCGTCAGGAATTTTATTAAAATGCGCTGTTCCAAGTTGACGTGAACCATTGCCTTACTCATCTTCCTCACACCTGATAAATTGAGCCATTGCAAATAGCAGATGAACACATGACATCTTATTATTATTACCACAGATAAACATTCAACAATCGAGCTTCATTTACTATACACATGTTACAAGTTATATTTGCCCGCACATTGTAAAAGAGTTATTTAATCTTCTAAATTTGTGGAAGTTTCTACAAGGTGCGTCTGTACTTTTGTTACCCATTATAACATCGCTGAGATTAGGTTTTCTACTGTTTTCTGTTTATATATCTTCAGTTTGGTTAATAGATATATTTTCTTCTTTTGTTGTGTTTGGTAGTAGTTGTGATTTGTATTCAGTCTTGTAATAGTCGTCTTTCGATTTGAATTTTTAGGTTTAAAATGATCTGAATATTCTTTTGATATTCTGATCTTTAAAGATCATTGAGGGTATGTTCTTCTGTCTGAATACCATTTCGGGTCTAAATGCTGTTCACTTTGTTGGACTTAGAGAGTACAGTTGACAACAGGTTTTCTTTTCTTCTTTCTTGCATGTACCACAAAAGTTTATATCGGGTTTGGTGTAGTATGTTTGACTCAGATGTAACGTGAAAGTTGATTTTGGTCAATTTCTTTTATGTGTAGTACTGGGAGACAATTTCCGTATGGAAAAGGTCGTCCAGTTCGTTTTGATCCCTCAACCTCGTATGTTACAAATCCTATCGATATACCATTATTGATCAGCTGATTAAGGTGGATTCTTTGCCGAGTAGTCTTAGAGGTAATGGTCCTTTGTCCGATTTGATTTTAGTAGCAGTTTTTATTGGTAATATTGTTTCAGCGCTTCAACATCCGTTGGCATTTCCTTTATAGCGCAAGTTGCATTTGAAGAAGCTTCTTCAGATTTTCGGCGTATTTCTTCATATCATATTTGCATCTGGTCCAACGTCTTTTTCCTTGAATGTTTGCCAGAATGTTTCCTTACTTTGTTTGTCCTTCAAATGAAATCATATTACCTCTCATCTTTGTCAGAAAAAAACAACAACAAACAGTCGATCTACAACTATTTTGTTAACGTTAAGAGGGTTATAAAAGTCATTTTGTATATTTTTGATCAATAATATACTCCTCAAAAGTATTTTGAAATTGTTTCTCCCTTTGTTGAGGAAATACTTGTGAGAGATTCTGGGTTTTAAAATTTCCTGAGGATAATCAAGGTTCGGATTATGTTCCTGTTTTGTACCAAGAGGCGTAAAACCAGTATGTTCCTTGTCCAAATAGCCGGATAGAAGCTATATACCACTGGAGGTGGTTTTAACACCCCAGATGCTAACACTCGTTATCCAGATTGTGTTCCTAAACAAATATCCAAGTCCTCTAATCGAAACACGAGTAAATGGTTAGACATTTATTATCAAGTACCAAAGTTGAGAAGAAAACTATTTCCAATTTACCTTAAATTTCTTCAGCTCAATTTCAAGCTTCATTCTTTTGTTTCTTTCTGCTTGAAGTTGTTGGTTTAAGTCTCTCTTGAGAGCTTCCCATTGTTCGAGTGACGATCTGCGATCTACTTCAGCTAACAGCGTATCGTATTGCTGATTCTCCTTCAATGAAAACAGGAACATCATGATACATTGCAGTAAAGAGCATTCTAACGCCTCAGTTTCTATGATTTAATAGTTTAAGTCGTTATCACGACTGGGCTCTATGTGAGAGCCGCTTAATGAAATCTTTCACTCTCTCCAAATGAAATCATACGTCACTCGAAGCCCCTCAGAGATATTTCAGGTACCAAAATTATTTGCACTCAGTCAAACAATTCAGAATTTGTCATCGTGAAACATTTTCTGTACACAGTATGTGCCATAAGATTAAGGAATATTGGAATACCCACATATCAGCAAATAATTAAGCTGCATCTTTTTCAAAATACTTTCCTTATACATTAGAGTGGAGCGAAAAAATTAAATTTTCGAGTATCGAACTCTAATAGGTATCAAAAGTTGCGTATTTGCATACTATTTAACGAAAAATTAATGAAAAAAAAATCATTCATTGGATCTTCAGTTCGCGCAAAGTTTGAAAAAATAACAAAAAACACTCAAATTTACCTTCATGCAAAAATTGTACAGCTTATGCATTTTCCTTCCTAGTAGCATCTAAGTACATCACTTTTGATGGGCGATAGTAGAAGAAATATTATAAAAAATCACACACTTCATTTTGAGTTTGCGCTTTAGGGCTAAAATCTTATAACTTTAGTGAAAATCAGGGTCTTATCGTTTTACAAATATACGCATTTTTGAACTAAATATATTAGAAGAGATAACCACTTAACCATTGTGCGTTATAAAGACCTTCATGTAATCTACTGAGCAATGAGAATATCAATTATTATCAAATGAACTTCTGGCGACAAGTCTCCTACACTCTTCCCGCGCGGGTGAGGTGGGAACACGAGTGCTTCGTGCACGAAATGTGAAAACTGAAAATGTAAATATACATGACCGCACCTAACCGTACCTAACCTCTGTTAACCTAATCCATGGTCACTAATTTAAGATAATCTACGAAAAATGCAAGAAAGCAATTATTAATAATAAATATGAACATATAGAAAAATATTTTGAAAGAAAAAAAGAAAAGAAAATCTTGCCCCCGCCGGGATTCGAACCCGGTTTTTTTTAATTAAGCAAGCCACCCCTTAACCACTGAACCACGTTACGATTTTGCAATTGGTGCACTTGTTACGTAACAAGCCAGTAGTGACGCGTCCAAGATGACGGCCTCCATTATATTCCGATACCGACAGACTACTGGTGGGAACTGGGAGGCAAGCGCGCCAGTTCACTCCTGTTTATCAGTTTCTATGGTAGAAATTTTTGATAGTCAGTTCTTGAGAAAAAATAATACTATCTTCCAAGAAAAAATAGGAGATAAAATATACCGAAGAGTAAGGAAAGAGGAGCATATTAGCGTAATTCGTCAGCCTGATAGGCAATATGTCGGTCACGTCACACCGGCGACTGGAACCGGAAATGAAATAGCAAATTGCATCCTTAAGTGCCTGAAAGATAATGATATTGATATCAATGAACTGGAAGCTAATGGTTGGGATAGCACAGCAACAGACACAAGGTGGGAAAATGGTTTTATCCGCAACATAGGGGTTAAAATTTAAGCGCCCACTGCAGTGGTTCTTTTGCTTCACTTCAACGAGCTACCATTCAGACATTTATTTGAATACTTGGATGGAGAGACCACGGGACCAGCGCCATTCTCTGGCAAAATCGACAAACAATTGCGTGACTGTGAGAAATTACCCCTTTTAAATTTCGAAGTAACTGAATTAAATGAAATAATTGTAAATACAATTTATCTTAGTAAAGACCAACAGTACCTTCTAGATATTGGTAGAGCAATCCAGGCAGGACAATGTGCTCTAGATCTGGCTGTAAGAGATCCTGGACCTCTTAGTCATTGTCGATGGCTGACATGTTCAAACCGTGTCTTACGGTTATTCATTTCCCAAACAAGTCCTATAAAGGAACTCAAGATGCTTGTAAAGTACACTGTGAAGATATGTGATCCTGTCTGGTTCGACATTAAGAGATATCAGTCAGTGAAATATCGTCTTAAACACATCTTTAAGGTTGTTTAAACAACGAGATATTTGCCAGATGAGATTAAAAGAATCATACACTCTGTGATTGAGAGAAACGCGTACTTCTGTCACCCAGAGAATATGTTGTTTGCTATGATAGTGGATGAGAGACAACACGTGCGATAGTTGGGTTACAGGGGAGTACTAAGGGTAAGAACTCAAAATCCGAAAGGGAAGTATGTTAGAACTTTTGTGACTCTCTCAATAAATTCCAATGCCACGAACTACAGTGAGCTCACAGATTGGACAATATGTAAGCGCTGTTGCCCCCTCCAACGATAAAAAGCTTGACAACAGAGACTATTTCCTCACTGCTGCAAGCAAAAACTCTGCCTCAGTTGGAATTCTTAAATTTTCCCTGCCATACCCAAGATGTTGAAAGATGTGTCAAACTTGTTAACAGAGTCTGCAGAAAAAGTGTGCGAAGAAAGCAAAGATGGATATATTAGAGTAACTTTGCTCTCAAGATCCATAATTTTAAAAAAATATATACAAAATCTGAATTTAAGGGAGAGTCCTTAACTAAATCAACATAAGTCAACACACCCTAATTGGTTGGATGGTTCGGTTGGGTGTTGGTGGAACTCGAAATGCAGCCATCTCCTCGTGGTGAATTTTGGGTCATTTCTCAAAAAAAAAAAAAAAAGTGAAATGGGCGAAGAGCTGCAAAATGATTGTCAAAATGGCTCACTCACATTAACGAATTATTAAAAAAAAGATGTCCTGTAAAAATTTAAAATACCATAGTGCGTGAGTTTGTGAAATGACCAAAAAAAAAAAAAACTAATTCTAAAACACTAGGTTTTTTGCGATTCAGAATGTAGCGCATGTTTTTTTTAAATATAATTTTTCTGTCATCAGGCAACCAAAATAAAGTATTAGATGCTATTAGGAAAGAAAATACGTAGACTGTATAATTTTTACATAAAGGTATTTTTTTTTTCAAACTTTAGGCCCCTTGCGCGAACTGAAGTTACAACGTATAATCTTTTCATTCTTTTTTCGTTAACTAGCATGCAAATACGCAACTTTTGAGACCTATTAGAATTCGATACTCGAAAATTCGATTTTTTCGCCCCACCCTATTATACAACAATACACTTATTACAGCTCGTATACAGTTTACTCTCAATAGTTCTACTTTGAAACACCATTGAGAAACTCAGGTGAAACTGTGTAAATCATCTTAATAGTAGAGAAACAGGTCCATTTCAACTCCAATTTTAGTTCACGGAACGTTTTTGCCAATCAGGTGAATAAGAAGGACGATGAAGTACGAGATTTTCCTTGGACGCCAAAACTTCACAGAAACTCACCGACCAGTGAGACGGCGCATTGTCATTCAAGAGCGACCATGTTGATAGTACGGACAAATTCTACGAATTCTTGCCCAAGGATGCTTTAAAACCTATACGGAGAAATTCCCCATTGACCGTTTGCCTTGAAGAACAAATTCTTTTTAAATATCGTTGGAACTAAGGAATGAGAAATGCATTAATTCATGCAAGACTTCTGCAGATGCATTTTCTTCTATTGATGTTCCAAGATGCCTAGGTTTTGATTCCAAGTGATAGTGTTCTTAACAGATCGGATCGGGTTGACGTTTTACATGATCAGACTCAAATCCTGATCCCAATGGACTATCCTGGCCAGACTTGTTGTTAGTAGCTTATTTTAAACTGTAGATCCTGTCTTCCGGAAGTCTCCATCCGATGCGAGCCAATGGTAAATGATCGTCGGTTCCTCTTGCTCAGAAACTTCGGGAAATAAATCTGCCTGCAAGTAACACCACCAATCTGTCTCTTCGGGTTATGTGTCGGATATAAACGAATTCTAACACGGTAGTACGTATTATCAGATCGAAGATAATTTGGGTCATCACTTATCAGTTACGGTCGCGAAATGGGAAGGGCACGCAGATTTTGGTCATATTGCTGGCCTCCATTTTCCACGATTTCCTTACTCACACCTGACGAATATCTAGACAAAAAGACCCTGACAAACTGTCTTCTCACTCTCTGTTCTGCAAAGAGTACTCATTGTAGAACATCATCTCTCAGACATGTAACGGGCTATGGTCATAGCTGTCTGTCTTACCCACAAATGTAAGTTTAAAAAAACACTTGATGTGTTAAAAATTACATTGACGCATAAACCCTTTAAGGTATATAGGGTAAAGGTACCGAATATGAGACCCCTTTTTTCGTTTTACTATATAAATGAAAGAAAAAGGAAGATAATGGAACGAACAAATTGCAAATGCAATTGTTCTAGATTGATTCTTCAAATACTTAAATGGTACTTGTGTATCTAAAATATTATATGTAGTTATTAAAACGAAACCAAAAATCATACAAAATTGTAACGAAAAAAATGGCGCCTAATATTACTCAACCCCCATACATTTCCTATCCAAATATGACTCGTTTTCGTATTACTTTTATTTCTGACACTGTGGACGAAAGACTTCCATTCCAATCAACTAACATAATTACTTTGTGGATATCACGTCGCCTCTCCACATAAAACAGTTATTCAGTTTCTCTCAGCTTTCTGATCTTCTCTTTTCATTTTTTAAAGAATGTATTTTATGAAGTGCAAAGACAGATATGGCATCAGCCCATCACATATCGTAGGGATGACGTCCCTGCAAAAACTCTTCCTAAGCCAGAAAGAGGGTAGGTAGCGGCTAGAACCTTCATCTATCATACAGAAAATTATCTTATCACATTGAGAGAAATAAGGGAAAATCTGTCAGGATGGCAGATGTCAAGACTCGAAGTTATGTGTCTTACCAGTGATTATTATTATTAATAGTAATACTCGAGTACTAAAGTCTATTTCACGAGACCTGAGAGTAAGTAACAACAAACCGCGCGCCACCTCCAATGTCTGATTTGTTGCGTGTCTTATCACGCAGTCAGATAAAGATAAAAATAGTTCTCATGAACATTTGCTAAAAGTCAACGTGAGATTATTAGTTATTAACTTTAATGTTAATTTATAATAAGCAGATATTTTTTTTTTATCTAGGATGAATATTGGTATTTGAAATCGTGAATTATATTGCTATTAACAATAATGCCTTCCTGCCACATTGGTTTCGCTCCTTCTCTTTGACCCATTCTCACTGTCACCAGCAGACGAAACTAGGCGTCAAGCAGCGGTCACATTCCAATCCCGTGGAAGGGGCACACATGCTTTCCTCTTTGTTTGAGTTCGACAGAGGCAAAAGAGAAGGGAAGGGGAAAAATTTCTTAATGTCTTCAGAGTTACTAACACATGGATAAAACACGTGCTGTATGGGGGGCGGAAATATCTCTGCCTACAAAAGCCAACCCAGTTGCAGATAGGGCGGATGAATACGTTTTCTAGTGCTACGGTTGTTTACCTTTACTTTCTAGCCTCGTAGAATAGACTTTAGTAATAGTAGTAGTAGCAGTGGTTTTAGTTGCAGTTTCGGGTTAATGACAGTAAAAGTACTAGTGGTATAATTTGAATAGGTAGTGGTTGAAATGGTAGCGTCTTTGCTGGTGTCAGTAGCAGTAGTAGTAGTAGTTATTATTGTAGCAGTGATCGTTGTACGCTGGTATCTATACCTTCCCGTACATCTTATGTTAAAAAATACTAATTGCCGCAAAATATTTTTTTATGCAGTAAAGGACTTTTTGCTGTCGTTCAAATAATGTTTCGGTAATAAACAAAGTTACATGCATACCAGGAAGGTACTATTTGTTTTAACGATTTAGATCTCACATTATTACCATATAACTCACAACAACAACAAATTAAAAAAGATAAATATAATTCTGAGTAGAAGAGCATAACCACAAGTGGTTGAATTTATGGCAAAGAATTTTTCACCTAAACAATGCACACAAACACACACATTGGAGGCACGTGTATTCTGAAATTTCGTTCTTGAACGTATAATACGCACCTCTAGTCAAATATTTCATGTATTTGAAGAAAAATGACCCATAAAAGTCGTAGATTCAGCCTGTGGAAGTTCTCCGTGGGTTCAACTGCTTTTATTGCAGTTTTAAATTTACGTTTAAAAAAAAAAGACCGTAGACTGGCTTCCGTGACATATATTTTCCTAAATACTTTAAATTCAATTTCTGGTGTTTCGAAACGGTACCATAAGCTACTTCACACGTCCAACGTTTGAGATATATTTTCTCTTTGGAATGAAATCAGTGCTACTAATGGTATAAATCACGCTGAGGATAAATACAAAACGGACTTGAAATAATTAAAGTAATTAAAAGAAAATAGAAGAGACAAACAACACTTCATTTACAGAAGTATTTCTAGAAAGGTGATATTAAACACAATGACGCACTTATCGATAACAACTGATAAAAAGATAACAAATATTGAGTGAAAATGAGCCTGACATGCCTTACAATGAATCCTCTAACGACAGCAGAATTTGCTGCTAAAAATAATTCAGAGGACATACAACGGACATTGACATGGAAGTACAGAATTCAATAAAAATATCAGTATTTGGGTAATGCTTATGTTTTTTTTCTTAGCACGACTATAGAAGAAAACAAATTGGCTTAATTGACTGTTTAAATTTGACATCACATCCTCTTCGTTACCATGAGTACAACTAGAAATTTGTCAACATAGAAGTGGTCACTATGGGAGTTTTAAGATGATATGTGAGTATGAGAACTAATATTCTTCAAATTGTTATATAACATATGTTTCGCTCATCGTAATACTTTGAAATAAAATAAAGATATAAGAAGTCATTGTAATAAATATATAAATGATTAATATGTTGTAGATTACTTCTAATATCAGATTTGCCAGCTAGCTTATAAAATTCTTAACTTCAAAATATCTCAAGGTATTTGTAACCAGAATTAGTGGGTCTATCTTTGATGATACGTAGCAATAATCTAACTGAATACTTATCCCGGAGAGAAAAGAAGGTATCTGCTCCAAGTTTGTATTTCTAAATATTTCCTTGTGACGAGAACAGTGGAGACTTCTTCCGTAAAATCTCTCTTTCAGGACTAGCTAAAGTGACGAGAACAGTGGAGGCTTCTTCCGTAAAATCTCTCTTTCAGGACTAGCTAAAGTGACGAGAACAGTGGAGACTTCTTCCGTAAAATCTCTCTTTCAGGACTAGCTAATTAATAGACAGGAGCTCTGCAACCCTGCCACATCTAGCTAAGCACTGAGTAAATAGAAACTTGGTTATAGCCACGAAGGCAAAAACAATTGATTTATTTAAATCAAATTGTAGAACTTACAATCAAACCTAATTAAATTACATTGCTTTTTATTTCCTATCGGAATTATTTTTATACTTCTGAAAATACTTTTATTTATTTCACCTACAATATCGCTTCAAATCAAACACACAAGGCTCTCTTTTTTTATTGTTTCGTTCCCATATTCCATTAACAAGATAGATATTCATTATAGTAAAACCTTTAAAGACAATTAAAATCACTAACAATAGTAAAAAAAACTCTTTAACATCTTTCAAATGTAAATTAGTCCCTTAAACAATCAATAATATAAACATTCCAGTCCAATTAAATAAATTAAAAATTCAATATTTAATCAAACAATCCTTCATTATGACATATCCATATCCCATATCAACTTACAGTTAATGAATACATACACAATTACCTTCATCCATTTTTTTATTGAGGAGGATCAGTTTGAAAAAGGGTTAAGCCACACATGCAATAAAGGTGTGATTACTATTTCCTCGGAGCCATCTGAAACTGTGTGCAATCTGACGTACCATGGAGTCTGCAGGTTTCATCCGACAAGTAGTGAGTGGTCCGTCAGATTGCACACAGTTTCAGGTGGCTGCTAAGAAATTGTAATCACATCTTTATTGCCTGTGTGGCTTAACTCCTTCTCGGGCTAACCTCCTTAATTGCGTAAAGCATTCGCTCATGAAACTTCATTTTAATCTATTGACACATTACACCACATGACCAATGTTTATTACATATTCATTCTCACAAAACCTTTATTTGTGAAATTGCGTAAATACAATCCTACATCCTTTGTTTGGACAAGGATCATTATGATCTCTATGGCTGCAGAGGGGATGTTACATCAGAATTAAATAGCCCATAAAGCATATATTTTACAGCCATATACACACGTACACATCATTGGACTTGACCTATTGTTTCTTTAACCGAAGATGTTCTTAGACAACTCTCCTACCATATATAGTGTATAATACATATTCCTCAGCTTGAGTGATTCAAAGTAGCCTTTCTTTACTGTACAAGTGTATACTTTACGATAAAAGGCAAGAAGTGAATTGATAAAGCACAGGAAAAACATGCAAATTTCACAACTTTAACTTGACTCTTTGTCGAAGCAAAAATGTATCGGTAAGTTCACTTATGTTTCTTGCCTCACACATCCTATGCACCGTTCAATAAATCTTCACAGACTTCCTTCTGAGGTACCGGTTTATAATATCAGTCTGAAGATCCCTATTGCCCAACAGAATATTATCCAGTTACGCACACATCAACATACAATGCAACTTTTAGTGACCTTGCCTGACCCGAACATAGGTGACTCGGCGATCCTGTTCTAAACTTGACCCGATCTGGAAAATATAATTAACTGGGCATTTCTGCGTCGTAATTTTCGTGTTCTGGGGATAACATCTCCGATCCTGGTTACCCCTGAAAGAAACACTGTTCAAACGCAAGAGTAATTCAAAATTCTGCTTTGTTATCCGGTTACCGGATCTAAATCGGATCATCGGGCCGGGTCCGAAGCCTAGATCCGGTTCAAAATTTGACCGGTGACCCGTTTCAGCTCTGCTCAATACTAAAAGAAATCTTCCCCATCACTCTATCTTCCATATAATACGATGTGTGTGTAACAGACGAATGATTACTTTATCCCCTTGTAATCAGTGGGTTCCGCATTTGGTTCTTCCTGCAAGTCCAGTCCGTAGGAAATTATGTTTACTTCATGGGATCGAAAGCAATGGCAAACGATTATCGGTTCACCTTATCCTGAGACTTAGGGTCGTAATTCTATATCCAAGAAGAGGTTATCATCAAGCATTGTATGAAAAAATGTTTGGAAGAAAGAACTTAGAATAAGTTTTATTGACTATTTCCATTAGAAAAGAGCGATTCTGTACATAGAAGCCCTACATCAACAAAAATGTTTCTCCGCAGTCAAATATGTCTAAAGGACATACATAGTTTTAATATTTAATTTTACTTTACTGTTTAAGGCCTTTAGACAACTTTGGCTCAGACCATACATATATTTAAGCATAAATAAGTTTGTAGTGTAAACTTAGGGCGTACTCAATGACAACGTACTGAAGTGGGTACACTGCAAAAAATATGGCGGTGTTAATTCAACGCTTTTAGGTGGCCCACGGTAACCACCGCTTTCTTGTGTCCAATCAACATAATATGTTGTGTGATTTGGGTGATTCAACACTGTGATAGTTCGAGTATGACCCTCCATTATGTTAAATCACCGAAATCAACATCGTTTGCTGTGTTGATTTAACACAAAAAGTGGCGGTCGCCCTGGGACAGCGAAAAGTGTTGAATTAACAGCCATTGTTTGATGTGTATAGTGATGGTGGCGTGAACTTTTTAACATAGAGAAGACATACAGCTTTAATCACCAGATAAAAATGACCGAATAAATCTGGGTCAATGAACCAAAATCTGAAATCAGTTTCTCACTAACTGTTTTGACTGAGGTTTTAGGCAGCGTTACAGACGGGCAGACAGAGGACCCACCCCCTAAAAAACTGAGTTCACAAAAGCGATATATTTTTTACTAACTGAATGAGTTTGCAAAATCAGCATTCCCTTATTGGATATGCAACCCAGACATCTCTAAGGTAAAGTGGGTTGCCGATGTTCATGGGGTTATATTTATCAGTGTTTCCAATCTAGTTAATTTCTACCTAAAACTAGCTATTTTGAATTTAGCTAACAAAAGATTCTCACTTTTCTATAGTGTCCATGCTCTAGCGACAAACACGCCTAATTCGAACATGGCTAAGATATGATTTTAGCTACTTTTAAATTGCCGTTTAGCTACATTCAAGTCATTATTGTTGGCAACACTGTTTGAAGCTGAAGTCACAGAGATGGTCACTGATTGAAAAATCCTTCATATTCAACTCAAGCCATGCCCACTGTAGCAATGACGTAACCTTGTGCACATTTTCGGAAGTAGGAGTCTCACAGTCCGTTCCAGTACATCCCACGCATGGTGAGTTTGGAGTACTGAAAATTCATCATGATGTTCCTCCAGCTACTCCGTATGACCAGAGCCCGATGACACGGTTTTATTGTGTTTAAACATGTCGGATTTCGAAGCAAATGTTTAGATGTAATTTTCGTTGTAAATAATCTATTTTTATCTTTCTTTCTCTATTTTGATCTTACGATGATATACATTATTTGTTTCATCGTAAAGGTTTAGTTCGATCATTAAGAATGATTTCTGTGTTCAATTATATATTTCAATTTGATTTCTGGATAATGTCACAATTCCAAAAAGAAATAGACTACTTCACCGGTATTTCCTGGGTTTGGTTTCTGTAGCTCTTAGCACTCTCCTAAGAACATCAGTGTTAGGACTCATCAAGAACGAAAGATATACGGTATATTGTTGATCATTATATGTATTCTTGTGGCAACTTCACCGCTAACAAAATCAACGTTCCCGATTTGCATTTTTCTATATCTCACGTTTCTCAGCAAAAGCAATCACCGGGAATTCCAGGGAGAGAAGGATTTTCCTTCAGAACTTACTCATCGTCTTTGGTAGGCTCAAAACCACTGTTAATGTTCCTTGATATATCCCGTAATGTTTAAGAGAAATCTCAGTATTTGAAGTTATGAGCAGAAATCCTCGAGAAGCACACAGTAATTTCTTTACCTTATTGGAGGGTCTCAGTTTTCACTTCCAGTGTAATTTGCGCACATGCGCATAAAAACAAAATACTTTCTTATCATAACAATATGTCTAATGCTCCTCAAGTGTTTGCTTCCGCCATCTTGATCACTCATTTTCACAGAAATCGGAAATATTCTCAATGAATGGGCATTCCGATCCCATCCCTAAATGACAAATTGAAACATGGCCTGGGAGTAACTTAATTTTTCTTTTCGGGGTTCACGCAACGAATTCTTGGCTCTCTACACTGTTTAGATCTAGTGTTTTCTTATGACTGGCAGTTTAGTCCAGTCGCTAAGATGATGGACTTCTAACTGAACAACCCGAGTTCAAATCTCGCTTCAGGATTTTCTTGCTTCCATTATTCCTGAAAACTGACTGATGGCTGTTTTTTATTAACCAAGATAATGAAAATTGCCAGCTTTTTCCAAGAATGTCTGGAAAACTTTCACAGTCTGAACAATAACATCAAAATTAATGAAAATCATATGAGGCATTCATTTCAGGCCGATGGATTTACTTTTAAAAAGTCGTATTGTCAAAAGGACTAGCAGTAATTTGCAAGTAATAAGCAGTACTTTGCTACTGCGGTTACTTTGGTAGCATAGAAATTAAGAGAAATGTTGACAGGAGTGGAGATATCCCAGATTATTGTTGTGTGTTGCGAAGAACAGTGAGCACTTTACTTTTCTAAACATATATTGAAGAAGGTTCAATAAAACTTGTAAACCAGAGCTCACTAGGTCCTTGTGAATAAATGTTTACAGTAATTGTTTCAAAAAATAGCACTAAAAACTATGCACGCCAGATACGTTCAAAATGTATCTTCACAAAAGTGTGACAATCGTCCGACACTTGTTAAGCGTCTTATTTTTTACAGTGTAAGTTGTCCCAAACGTTCTGCGCAGTTATCCCATTTTCAGAATGCAAGAAGACAGTTAGAGGTTTGGACATCATGAAGAAGTCCAGAGATGTCTTTTAAATGTATGTTAGTGCTGCTGCACGAAGTGAAAAATTGTATAAAGTGTTATGTATTTCTTTTCTGTGCCGTCTTTTATTTTGCGATGCCAATGTGGCAATAGTATTCTGAATATTTTAAGTGTAAAGGTACTACCAAAAATTTCAATTCTCGCCCAGATATACAGAAACTTACCGTACCTAGAAGTTTCTTTTTCTTACTCTACTTTCGTCCATGAACTTGCATGTTTGCCGTATGTGACGATTCTTTTTTAGTTTTCATCCCCCTTGCCCTCAAAAATGACTCACGTCAACCTCAGAAATAAGGAAATATTATCGAGTAGGAAGGGAATGCGAAACGTTGAAGGTAATTTCACCTTGTCAAATCCCCAAGAAGTAATCGAGTTTTCAAGAAAGCAAATTGTTTCCGACGTTGAAGGCTTCCTTAATTCAGTCAGCAAAGGTGAGTTCTTCAAACCCTGCATCCGGCAACCGAGCAAAGTCAATGCAATCGACAGCACCAATGACATTTAAGCGTGGAATGCACATGCGCAGCGCTGCAGAAGAATCAAGCATAAGAACGAGCGCTACGAACGTACATATAGTATTTCACTTCTATTTATTGTTCTGTAAATATTTTCTTCAATAATTCTTATTTATAAGATATTGTATAAGAGTAGTTGGAATATGATAGGCAGAAGGTAATTCTGATGAAAATGGAAGAAGAGTCCAATAGTCACATAAACTTGGTAATTTAATATCACATTAAATTTGACCGAGGAAAGCGATTTTATTTATTTCTTGAGCAACTTGTATCTTTGGAAAACAATGGAAATTTCTCACGATATAAAAATTATTTATACCTTTCCTTTCGTATGGGTAAATTTATATACGAGTTTCGTTTTTCGTTCTACTGTCAAAACTATGTGTGTTAATATCATTCGAATTTTGTTTGCATTATTTGTAGAGGACAAGGAGGGAAATTTCCTGACAACTCAAGTGCTTTCGTTAGTATACTTCACATACCTGTTTTCTTGTAAGGAGGGAAAATATTTTTCCCAAAATAATAAGCAATTTTTGTTTTACGGAAACTTTATTCAATATTGATCACGTGGCATAGATTGTCTCGAGTCACATAACAGCACCAGTGCTGTCCAGTAAGCTCTATATTTAGCGATACTGGAGTGCTCGATCAATGTCTGAAATTAGAGACCAGACTAAACGGTTGCACTCAATCGCCCACTTCCAATCTAATTAACCAGCTCCTCGTAGCTTCTGGTCTATGAGGTGCTGAAATATGCGTATAACAGCACATTATATATATATATATATCATCCTATAATTTTCCTCTACCTTTTTCGGTGACAAATAACACCCTGTTAACAATAGAGGTTTCTCAATAATACTAGATTTAGAATATAAAATTCGCACGTTGACGGCACCTCTTTCTCGATATTGATCAAATATGCTTATGTGGATCTATATGTGGAATTTCTATAAAGAAACGGAAACGAGGGACGAGTTTTATTTACTAGTGAAACAAAGTTGGAACGAGTCTTATTTACTAGTGAAACAAGTAGGAACGAGTTTTATTTTCTTGTGGAACAAGGTAGGAACGAGTTTAATTTTATAGTGGAACAAAGTAGAAACGAGTTAAATTATCTAGTGGAACAAAATAGAAACGAGTTTTGTATCTAGTAGAACAAGGTAGGAATTAGTTGTATTTTCTATTGAAGCAAAGTAAGTGTTAGTTTTATTTTCTAGTTGAACAAAGTAGGAACAGGTTTTATTTATTATTGGAACAAAGTATTTTTATTTACTAGTGGAACAGAGTAGAAAGTTTTATTTTCTAATGGAAGAAAGTACGAACAAGTTTTATTTTCTAGTGAAAAAAAAAATAGTACGAGTTTAATTTAGTAGTGGAACAAAGTAGGAACTGGTTTTATTTATTATTGGAACAAAGTAGAAACTAGTTTTGTTTATTAGTGGAACAAAGTAGGAACAGTTTTATTTTCTAAGTGAACAAAATAGGAATGAGTTTTATTTTGTAGTGGAACAAAGTAGGAAGGAGTTTAATGTTCTATTGTAACAAAGTATTACCGAGTTTTATTTTCTACTGGAACAAAGTATTATCGTATTTTATTTATTAGTGGAACAAAGTAGGAACCAATTTTATTTGCTAGTGGAACAAAGTAGAAGTGAGTTTAATTTTCTAGTGGAACAAAGCAGGAACTAGTTTAGTTTTCTAGTGGAACAAAGTAAAAACGAGTTTAACTTTCTAGTAGAACAAAGTATGAATTATTTTTAATTGCTGTTGGAACATAATAGTAACGTTCACAAGAAGTGTCGGGATATTATCATGTATTTTTGAAGATGAATTTTGAACATTTGTTGCTCACTTCTTCTTTTATGAACACATTTTGTTCATTATATTTGGTTTCACCTGATTTTTTCAATATCTAGCGAGAAAAGTGGGATTTAGTGTGTTCCTGTGGTCAGTTGACTAAGCCAATTATGGAGACCACCCGGGCTCTATTTCAGGTTCTGCCAATTCTTTTAACTATTTTCCCTAGGCTAGCAGAAGCGCTTATTAATATACTGTGTACCTAGTAGAAACTAGTTTGCTCATATCTTTGCACATTTCAAGGAAACTGAACTAATCGAAACTAGACTAAATTGAAATGAACAGCACAAGAGCAGAGCTGAAACTGGGTCACTTTTGGTGAGCCGGCCTGACTCGGACATAGATGACCATATTGACCTGTAACCTGGTCAGATATCTGACTCGTTCTTGACTGGAGTGATGTGTGGTGACCCGGTCTTGATCCAAAAGACCAAACTGAGTTTCTGATCCGACAACCCGATGATCGGATACTGACCAACGCCTCAGACCACTCGACTACCTCGGTCAACGGTTATTTGTACACCCTTGGAGGTATGTTTGTTCTTTCCAGGGATTAGATTATTTCCTGTTACTACTGTTAAGAGTTTTTCGTACTCTGGAGGTAAAACGACTGTCTCGGTCATCGTCTGAAAAGAAATATTGTTCAAACGCAACAGTGTATAATAAGGAAAGAATAAAGACTCTTCCTAGCATTCCGGGTCATCGACTCGAAATTAGGTCACCGGGTCAGACCAAGTCCCAAGCATAGACCAGGCGAC
>JAGDQP010003176.1:0-28941 GCA_022664845.1 Lepisma saccharinum
ATGTATGTAGCAATAAGAGGCTAGAATTTCAGATAACAACACATTAAATTCCGTGTATAAAAGAAATTCGGTTTGCTATTTTGAAACGGAACTGAACCTAAACTTAAATCAGTACTGCGTAAGCAGGATCAGTTATCGTAACCATTCGTTTAAGTGGTCTTACAAGTGATCAACACCCCAATATGATTAATCGTTTTAAAACTCGATCGTCAATCGATTCCGATTAAATAGTTCAATCTCTCCATGAAGTCAGCTCAAACTGATCCGGAATTGTTACAAAAATCACGGACAGTATATCGAACGAGCTAGTTATATATATATATATATATATATATATATATATATATATATATATATACTTTGAATCACTCAAATGACTCACTGCTAGGGTTAACAAAATTTGCTGAGTTAATCACGAAATAATTCTTACAATTAGGTACTCGTGTTGTATGGCGTCGAATATATTTCACAGTGACTTCCTCATTTCGGATTCGTAGAATGCAGAATGTGGTGCAAAATCAATGGGTAATGTGAGTGCAAGGACGCAATATAGAAGGGCGTATGCGTCCTTGCATTCGGATCACCCCTTGCTTCTATATCACACTCTGCATTCTACGCATTTGAAATAATGAAAGTAACAACGTTTTAATAACACAGAACGCCATGTTACGGAAGTATCTAATATAGTAAATTACTAATTGTGAAGATACTCTGGGAATACACTCAAATTCTGTAGGTACTTGATACATGTTAATGTTTCGCATTTCGTTTTTTATTTTGTTCACAAACAATACTATGTGGTTCTAAATGGCCTGAAATACACAAAAATTGTTTCAGATGCTATCTGAACATACATGAAAGGCCATATAATGACATAGTTTGAAAAAGTCAATTCCCACACAATACAAAGGTACCGGTACGGTATTAGTACAAATATATTCTTCATGGTACGTGTTTTCAAACTGCGTGCAGATTAAAATTTCACGTTTGTATTTAATGTCCATATTCTTACTGAAGAAAATAAATAAGAACGTTCTCCTGAATAATTCATTAAATGCATGTGCTTACTTCACAAACATTAGTCCTAATATATAAATAAAGCCAGTGACGTAACATTAACATGTATAAGGTATTTACTAGAGTTCATATCCTAATTGAATAGTGTCTCCTGCTTCTACTGTGAGTGGGAAGGACATTGAAATTATTATTTAATCATGCCACTCCGTTCCGTTTATATTTTCACCAGTTAATTTTAGCTTCATACTAATATATTTATCGAAGCCAGTCAATACAAGTCGGCCTGTAACTGATTTGCGACCAGAGTTTTGTGGGCGCAAGTTTTCGCCTTTAAAATCCCAGTTTGCTGAACGTGACGTCACTGCCAAAGTCAAGCAAGTTGATATTTAATACCGTTTCTCGCAAACAAATTGCAAACTTTTCCTTGCGTTCACGCAAGTCGATATTTAATGAGGCCCCTGAATTACTTACAAGAGACAATACTAGGACAATTTAAGCCGGGTTCAACTTCACCTGAACATTTGGTTATTCTATATCTTAATCATCAGAACTGTTACCCGCACAAGATTCACACACGAAAACGTTTCCTCATGCGAACCAAAAGCTAGAAAAGCGTCTCCTTTGTATACATCGGGCGTTCCACTTGGAACCATAAATGAAGCAGTCACAAGGGATTTCTGTTAAAGGCGATTTGCATCGCGTAAAATGAAAAAAAAAAAGAATTCAAACCTGGCTTTCTCTAACCTGTCGTCATTCGCTATCGCTCACTCGACATCCCACATAGCAAAATGACGTCCCAGGGTTATCTTGAACTGGTTATTAATTTTCTTCCCTAAAAGATAGAACTCTCTAGACTGGATTTTGTAGTAGTAGCATTGAAATTTCGTGAAACGATAAAAATGCATTAGACATATACGGAGATAGTGCTGCAATTTCGTGTTGGAGATTGTTGCTTTACATTATCCTTAACCAAGAAAAAAAAAAGTTAGTCACCAAAAAACCACAATTTCATTAGTAATTATGCACAAGAAGTTAGAAACTAGGCATAACATAATTCAACCCATCCTAACAAGACAAAAAATAATCTAACCGGACTTTTCTCAGGCATACACTAACCTGTAGTGGGTGCGTAAATAACATTCGGGACAAAATAGTGTTCCATAAATCAGAAACAAAGCGAACGTAAATATCACGGTCGTGGAATTTGATTGGTGCGTAAGTGGAATAGCAACTTATAATAGCCTGTGGTAGCAGCAAGAATACATAATTATTAAAACATCTAACCTGACTTCTCTATCCTGTCACAGACTACCTAACTGGCTGTAGTGGGTGCATGGAAAAGTAAAATAAATAGTTCATATTCGTGGCAAAATAAATATAGTTTGCCATAAATCGTAGACAAAGGTAACGAAAATATTGCGGTCATGCAATTCATGTAAATAGTAGAGTGTGAAAAATATTTAAAAAAAAAAAAACTTTTATAATTCATTTGTGTGCGTAGTGCATTAATTTGCAGAGTAAGGTTTTGGTTTATGAACGAACAAATGACGTTTCACAATTCTGAAGTCCAGTTGCACTATCTGCACCCCGAAAACTCGCACAGGAAAGGGTAGGTATTCATTAATGGATTAGCAAACAAATTTACTATTTGCACAACGTGACAAACAAAACATGCCAAGCAGCTATTTGAAATGTGCGTAGTGTTTTTCTTAAATTTATTTAAGGCCTTTAGGAACCTCAGGCTCAGCCCGGAAGGTGTTGCAAGGTAGTCATCTAAAGCTTGTTTGTAGGTACCACCCGGCGTTTGCCTGGTGTGACTGAGGGAAAACCCCTGGAAAAACCTCATCATGCAGTAGGATGGGCGGCCGGTGGGCGTACACCCACGACCTTTCGAATGCGAATTGTATGGTGGTTCGTAATAATCACATTGTCAGATATTTCGAAATTGGAAAATTTCTCACGGGCTACCTACACAGTCTTTGACAGCCTTCTTGTTTATCGGCAGTCTTAAACGAAACGATTTTCGTGCATTAGCTTAGGGTGGACCAGTTATTTACATTCTTGCTTTGGAGGTGCATGTTAAATGACTACCAAGTATTATTTTTTCCTTTCTGATCATAATCTCTTAAGTTTCCATTACCTACTGAAATATCGATCTATCATCATCCATTCGCCCTGAGCTAAAGATACCTAACCGCCTTAAACTGAAAGCTAATTCAGATTGGATTTTTTTTATAATGCGCAATTCAGTAAACGTGTACATACGCCAACCGTCAAAGAATGCTGAGCGCGGCAGGTGTCTTGACCTTTCCGTGTATGTTACAACAACAAAATTTTGTCGCTTTTACTTGATGTTACTTTCCCCTCATTTAATGTGAGGTAAGCATGTTCTTCAAGGTATAAGGTAATGACAGTTTCAGCTTCACGAGCTCATTTACGTGAAATTAATAAATACACAATATCCTAGCTGTCTTAAAACATCTATGCACTTAACAATATGAACTGACATATGCTTACCTCTAAACTATGCGTAGTAATTAAATTATATTAGTTCTAAGCTATCAAATCTTTTGCATGAATATCTTGAATTTGAGCAGGGCAAAGAACAACACAACATTCTTGAATGACAGTTGCGCCACCTGGCTATAATTGGCGTTATAAAACAAAAGAGTGATGAACAGCGCGTCCCAACACACACATACAGGACTTTCGCAGTCATCCAAGCACATTTCATTAGAACTTTGATTATTTGCTACGTCATATCCTTCGTATAGTTATAATTAATTAAATAATAATAATAGTAAGGTCGATTTAATTTATAGAAAAATAGGTAATCCCGCACGGCTTTCCGGGGGACATCCAGGGGACCTCCATACGGGATGAACTGTTTGTATTGCCCACAGAGTTATCCCACGGACGTCCTTAGGACATCGCTATGGGAGCTTGAGAAATCTGACGGTAATGGGATCTGAATGGGACGTCCCAGGGATGTACTCTGCTACGTGGGTATATCGATGTTCAGTTTCGAACACAAAAGTTGCTTTAAGTACTTCACTGGAGGATATTTTCTCGTACTCTGAGCGTGAGATAGTATTTTTCCCTTAGAAGAAACCGTTATCTCGAAAGAAAACGCTGACATACGCTGTTAGTACGCAAGCGCTATATACAAAGAATAAGTTTAATCTTGTAATTAATTTGAGTTCCACGTAACTATCGCCCTTGTATGTGTCATAGAGAACCTTGTTTACAAGTGATTGAAATGACTAGAGTGCTTTATTCTAACTATAAACCGCATACACTGAGGAGGGACAGATATATTAACTCTCCATATACGCAGTATACAATAGCCTGAACAATTCGTAAATCTAGAATATGTCTTCTTAACTCATGTGCACCGGGGGAGGGACCTATATTATTACGGTAGTTCTACATATTAGCTGCTTCTGTTGTACGATGTTGAATATACATCAAATGCTGCTTTCATTATTTCGAATACGTTGTATGCAGAATGTGATGTAAAATCAAGGAGTGCTGCTAGAACACATACGTTCTTCTGCATTATATCGTTGCACTCATATAACTCCCTTGGTTTTGCATCACATTCTGGGTTCTATATATCCGAAACGATCAAAGTAATAGTATTTAAAGTATCTTCAAACACCTTCTAACAGAAGTAACTGTTATAGAGAATAAATCCTTCTTGTATTTCTAGACAGAGGGTCTATGAATTTACAACTCTCACTATGAAAATGAGCCCTTGAGCATGTATATCCAGTAGGCATAGTACCCTATCATGGCTATTTGTTTCAAAATACAGGCTAGGAATATGGTTTATCAAAAAACAACTAACAGCGACAATTTGGTTAAAATTATTAGACAAAATAAAAAACAAGATTAGTTTCTATATGTGACCAACAACAACGGAAAACAAATAAATTATTAAAAATATTAGCTTTTTCTTCAATATTAGCAACCAATCAGAAAATTATTTATAAAGACCTATAAAAGCGGTTTGCACTAATTTCCAATGTTTGATTTGAAGCGTGGGGTGATTGGGATTTGCCCCTCTCTGCAAAAATCTTTGCTGGCTGTGTTTTCTGAAATATTCCCCAATCCTGGTATATGGACGGATAGAAAATAGGGATCCCTACATTCTGAAAAAAAATCCCCCTCTCTGGAAATTGTAGGTACAAATCAGAAACTGCTAATTTCACGAAACCGGTTTAAAGAAGGTTATCTACATTTCACCTCTATTTCATCAAGTACTCACAATTCTAGTGTGTTGGTGATCATACAAACTATAAAACCAACCACGCTCAATCATATTCAACGAAGAAGGTAAACAACATTTACAATTTCTATGAGTAACTTTTATTCAGTTGGTCGGCAACGCTGATTCAACCAGAAATCCGCTATCTTGTTTTGGCTCGCCAACGAATATTCTGTTTCATTACACACAGGGCACGCCAGTAGTCAGGCCACTGGCCGGGTAACAGTTTAACGCACCCAATGACTTAATTCGCTCAGAAAAATTACGACCGACGTAAGCTAAAGTAATACCCTAGATTTGAACGAATCGTTGAATTAGAAAGTGTCTTACCGACTGGACTAATCTGTCAGTCGTAAGAAACCCTCGTTCAAAATATTACAGTGTGTCGGAAGTGCTTTGCCTGAACCCAAGACATAAGCAAAGTTGCTCCGAGGACTTACGCCACGTTTTAATCAATGTTCTGTTTGTCAGTTAGGGATCAGAATCCCCATTTACTGAAAATATTTCCCATTTCTGCTAAAACAAATTATCAAGATGGCGACAACAAACCCTTGATCAAAACTGCATAGTTACAATAAGAAACCAGTTTTCATTCTGAGCATGTGCGCAAAGAACTTAAAAACCTGCAAATATCCACCTCAGCATACGAAAAGTCTGAGTTTGCCTAGATTTCAATAAAACATGAAATACTAGAGATACTGAGGAGTTTTATTGGGAATATATTAGCAATGTTTACAAAATATTTTATCGTGTACTGAGAAATCCTTCCCTTCAACATTTTCTTGGGCCTGGATGTCCTAACCATCTTCACTTATGAGCGATGTTTTTCGTCCCTTGTTTCCTGGTTGTAGCGAACCCTCCATACCTAAGTTGTTTTCTCTATATTCTTCTCATTATTATTATTATTATTATTCAAAAGCTTTATGTTTTGATGCACAACTTCGTGTGATTCACTACAATACAGACCCTGAAAAATAGGGTTTAAAATTATGATAGTCTTGATTGCATCAAGATGCAACATATTCTTCCCATCTGTCCACAGAGAGCTGATTATTGAGAATATCCTCTCCACTGAAGCGTTAGTTCCTGCTTTCTGGAATTACCAACATAGATTCCACTAGAATGATAATATTCTTGAAGGATATATTTGCACTCCTGAGACTTCTGAATATGTCAGACCACTTCTGCCCAAGATTTCACTCACTTTACCTATTGTATAATACATTTACAATATGATTGAATTCACCAAAGACTTCCTCTCAAAATGTTTTGATGAATAGCAGATATGTACTTTACACTGTGTTGTACTTCCTCCCAGCTTGATGCAAATTTTAACTGAATCCGATTGGAAAAAATAACTTTTCAAAGGGCCAGATCACTTTTCTAGATATTCAATAAAGATATGATAAAAGCTACAGGAATTGTCTTCAGATTACTTCATTTTTAATAACCTCCAACTTGAAGTTCCCTCAACAGAGATTATAGTCTAACATTTGAAAATTATCCTCCTTTATATCCTGTTTGATAGACAATCCAGTTCCCCATGAGCTTCACATACGCTTAAATTTGTTCCCTCCATTGTTTAACACTTGAACCAAAAGTCTTTAATTGGCTCTGAAGAAAAATAAGTCATCAGAGAGACTGAGAAGATTCAAAAACTGATTTATAAAGAGTAGGACGTCTTTTCGGGGTAAACAATTTGGCTTCTTCATATTCAATAATTCTTGTAACGGCTGCTTCCAAAGCTTTTGTTTTTACAAAGCAGAAAAACAGCATTTTACTTGATTTCTTCTTGAAAAAAAATCGTAAAACAATATATTGCTAAGAAACAATGGCTGTTGTTTCCCCACTTTATAACATTATTTTCTTAAGAAAAATACGCAACACAATACATTGTTATCAACAATAGCTTGCCCACATCACAATACAGATAGTTCCAAAAGTATTAATACACTTCAAATATGTAACAAAAATACAGCTGGGGTTGTTATTTAATATAACAAAACTCTATTTATACTGTCCGTCTTTTTTAAAATATATTCTGAGCGCAAATAAACCAAACACTAACAGAACCAAAGCTATTAACACAGTTCAACTTCACACTCCTGAGCACCTGTATTTTCGGTTTTCTACTGCGATCAGTAATGAATGCGAATTAACGGGGGTAATCCCCCTGTCTGCATGTGGACGTATGTATCCTGTATATTAGATCCATAATGTTATATTCTTAATATTTCACCCACCCCCCAGCCCTGTAAACAAAACTACTTAATTCCCACACTGACAATCAGTTTCTCAGAATGGTGGAAAACTGAACGAGAGACTAAGGAAAGTGAAGTGAAATGCGTGAAATCTAGTTTGTATTGACAGATGAACTTTGACTAGTAATGAGCATTTTATCAAAATCTATTACCGAACTTTGTTAAAATTCCAGTAAAGTTTTTTTTTTTTTTAATTTTCAAATTTCTTAAACACGGGCTTTTCTCGCCGACCTGGTAGTCGTGTGGGTTGAGGCACCAAGCCAGTGACTAGTCTCGGGATCGAATCCTAGCTGGGGCATCGATGTTTGTGAATTTTATAAACTAACATTTAATGGACTCGAGACGGGCCGAAGTCATTAGTTACTAAAATGGCTTAAAATACAAACTACCAAAATTTTTACAGACTTTCCTTGGAGATTCAATTTAAATGTTCTTCTCTTCCACTATTGGCTATTTGTTATAATCTTCATCTTTTGGAAAATTCTTAATATGATTTATACGAACATTTCGGCGTTTTTTAAACTTAATTATAACCAGATCACTACAGTATTTTCATATTTACGCATGTCCCAATGGAGATTAAATTTGAAATGTACAGGGTGTTGCAAAATAGCACTGACAAAACTACCTCACGAGAATTACATTACATATTTTCGGGGTGGTCATCATGGTTTTATTTTGAAGGAGAATAGTGGCACATTCGCCGTCAACGCGCAGCACAGATCTTTCCGTTGATTTTACCGACGAAGAGCACTATTGTCCTCTTACATCTTTCGATGTTCGAGGTCAGGATTTGCGCATGCACAGACTTTCTTGTATTTGCAGCTTTTGTGATTGGAGGAATATTTCTTTGTTTTGTATTTTTGCTGCTCGGGAACGTGCTAGAACATGCCACAGCTTTTCTTGGAATTTGAGTGTGCAGGTGCTCATTTAAAGGCAGGTGATCGCTTGAATTGACAATGGTTCGACGCGAAGTCTATTCTTGTTTTGCAAATTCGGTGCTCGGGAACGGGGGGAACAAGTTTCTTTTTATGTCTGCCGCCTGATTGACAGCGAAGCCAGTTGAATGACATATTTGTTACTTTAACAAAGGCTCGACGCGAAGCAAGATAGAACGTATTGTTTCGCATTCCCGCTTATGCTCGCCGGAATTAGACTGTGCAGGTGTTCACAAGAATTCTTTTTTATGTGTGCCGCTTGATTGTCAGCGGCACCAGTTGAATTACATTTTTATTACTTTAAAAATTATTGTTTGTTTCGCTTCTTTTATGCTTACGGATCTGTATGGAAGATATTTTTACACAATGACTTTTCCTGGAATTGTTCTGCACACGTGTTCTTTTAAAAGCTGGTGTACGTTTATTTTTGTTTATCGTAATGTTATGTTTGGGAACGTGTTATAACTAGTTTTAGCGGATTCTTTTTATGTCTAAACAGGGGCCTGTTTCACGAAAGTACTTATCAATTTTTCACTCTTCGGTTTGTCACAAGACCGCCGAACCTTCCTCCACAATATTTATTTGTACTGTTGTTTTGTTGCCTAGTTTTGAGAGTCAGATTTTACTACAATTGAATATTGCCTAGTATAATCACACTCTTTGCACCAAATGATAGAACAGTGACTGAATGAGAACAAGGGTTTGTGGCGGAAGGTAAGCGCTCTTGAGAGTGTTCCGGAAATGCAAACTGAAGAGTCAAAAGTTGGCAAGTACTTTCGTGAAACAGTCCCCAGGCATTCAGTGATTTAGTTAAAATTTTAATCTTTAGTCTTGTTGTAATCATGGCACAGAACACTAGTGAAAATTCCATTGTTAACTTACCATCTTCTTTGCCTGCAAAGCCTTCTTGTGGATGCTGATCAAAATGGGTTGATCAACCTTTTATATTGAAATCAATTCGTAATTGGAACACTAAAAGACATTGTAGACAAAAGAACACTAATTCGTAGAAGTCCATTAAGTGAAGAGAACCGCCTTCAATTTTTGAATGTGAGTGTTTATCGAGTGTTATTAAATCCAAACAATATAGATGAGATATTTAATTCTTATGTAAATACTCATCACGGATCTAATCATTTAAAAGCAAACTTTGAATATGGACTTCGCTTCCTATTGTGAAACAAAATAGTGGAACTACGTGAAGAACTATTCATAAAGGAAAGATTTGCTGCACGTGATTAGGAAGATTGTAAAATATTAAAAGCAGCTATAGACTATAGTGAAATTTTTTACTTTTAAATTTTTTTATGCAGTTGTGCTCTATGATACTGGACGCTAATGAAACTATCATGCGTTTTTACGAAAATCCTAGTGCGGATGAAGGTGATGGGCCCTTGGCGGAAAATCCTCCTGCTAGTGGATTGCATCTTCCTCAAGTTTAGAGGTAGAACTTAATTCAGACAGTGATGAAGGATGTTGTACTTTTACTGACGAGGAAACTGATTGTGTTGTGCAGGACTGTGAAGTTACATCTACTACTACGTGTTCTAGTGAAATTGAAAATTCATAAGGATGTGTGAATCACAGGATTCAGTGTACCTTAGAAGCTATCGAAAAATGGGATTATAAAAAGAATTGTCCTTTACTGTGTGCAGTGTGTTTCTATAGTGTACGCAATAGGCAGAGACATCGTTGTGTTAAACGATCTTTGAGAAATGGACATATAGTATCTTTTCATTGGACGTTGAAAGTAAGACGCTGAATGGTTGTCATCACAACTGCAGGAATAGACTTGTAACACTAACAGGTAAACGAATATTAGTTTATGATGAGTACTCAAAGCTTATTGTTGTGTGAACAGAGTTCTTCTTGAGACAGTTTTATTTTTGCTGTGGAGGAAGTAGAACGTGCTGCCTTAGCATCGGCACACATTGAAAATAGGTCTTTTAGTCCTTCGCTAGTGACTATTTTTGATTGTCCTATTGAATTATCAGTGACAGTGAACCGTGCTTTTGAAAGTGATTCCCAGAGTGAATCAAACTTTGAAACTGATTTCACGAGCGGGGAAAATTTTTGTGAATCAAACTTTGTTTTTTTCAAAACCTGCTGACACAGATTCCCATAGTGGGAAAGTTTTTTGTGAATCAAACATTGTTTTCTCTAATGTTTTCTCAAACATTGTTTTCTCTAAAATTCCGGTGAATTATATCGGAATGTTCTTGAAACTAATTCTTCTAAAAATGATGGAAGACATAATATTCCGTCTGGTCAGTGCGGGATTAATGTTAGTGAAGAACTTTGTATTTGAAAAGCCATAGACAAATTGAATTGCCTTCTTTTATCTTTAATCTGTGAAACCTGTTTCTGCAATATGCGATTTTAAAAATTAAAGGGGACAAAAAGGGACTATCATTGAATGGTTTGAATCAACTGTTTGTATACGCGGATGATGTAGATTTAATAGGGGACGAT
This sequence comes from Lepisma saccharinum, assembly GCA_022664845.1. Classification (NCBI taxonomy): domain Eukaryota; kingdom Metazoa; phylum Arthropoda; class Insecta; order Zygentoma; family Lepismatidae; genus Lepisma; species Lepisma saccharinum. The sequence continues at coordinate 10,959 of JAGDQP010003176.1, forward strand.
TTAGATGCACTACAAAGCAACACCGATACCTTAGTAGAAGCGTGCGATGAGATAGGTCTACAGGTAAACGTAGATAAAACAAAATACATGATAAGCCGAAACACATGGAATGAAGGAAATAAAAACATAAGAATTAGGGATGAGGTCATAGAGAAGAAACAAATTTAAATACTTGGGAGCATACGTAACAAGCAAAAATGAGGTTACGGAAGAAATAAAAAGTCGCTTAGTATCGGGAAACGCATTTCTATTCAGTCCAAAGACTTCTAACATCGCGTTTAATATAAAGGAAATTGAAAATATACAGAACGGTTATTCTTCCGGTAATACATTACGGTTGCGAAAGTTGGAGTACGACCCTAGCAGATGAACATAAATTACGTGTATTTGAAAATAAGGTTTTGAGAAAGATATACAGGCCAAAACGCGACGAGATGATTGCAGAGTGGGGGAGACTGCATAATGAAGAACTCCACGGACTGTACGATTCACCAGATGATGTAAAAATAATGAAATCGTGATGACTAAGGTTGGCAGGCTATGTAGCTCGGATGGGGGAAAATGAAGATTATATTCTATCCTGATTGGAACGCCGGGTGGAAAGAGGCCATTCGGGAGACCGAGACGTCGTTGGGAGGACAATGTTAGAAGAGATCTTCGAGAAGTAGGTGTTCGTGATAAAAACTCGCTTGATATTGCCCAGGATAGAATCCAGTGGCGAGCGTTTGTTACTGCGCCGATGAACTTGCGAGTTCCATAAGCCATAAAGTTAGTTAGTTAGGACGTACATTAAACATTACTCCCCACTGTATATACATATATCAGTGGAATACTGGATCTGTTATACCAAAACATTTAATGAATGACGTAAATGATCTTAAAACATTTGCTGATTATTATGACAATTATAATAAACAAGGACATTTAACTATTTCAGTGAATATACTTTTTTTTAAAGAAATTTAGATTTTTTTAAAAGATACAGAATTTATTGCACAAGTAGTTCCAACTATTATTGAACAGCTTTTTTCTCCAGTTAAAACTAGTTTGTTCAAGAGAATATATTACTGATATGCAAGGTTTTAAAATGTTTTTAACGTGTTCAAATTCAAAGAAAAAATTTATCAGCATTTAAATGCGAGACAATACAAATTTTAATTGATGCTACGTTAATGTTTTATTTTATTGTAAAACTTCCACGTGAAATGGTGGAATTAGCAATATGGTATCAAATACACTGTGAATGGTTAACAAAATTTCCACGGATTACCATGGGATACTTTAAATGGTTTATACTATAACTCATATGCGAAGTTGATGCAGTATTTCTTGTAAAGATACTGAAAACTGCAATGGATTCAAAAGCTGTTTCAACTAAAGAATGTAAATGATGAAGGTTGTTCTTCGCTTACTTCATTAAATTTTAATGTCAATGTGAAGTGTTGTACAGTTCTCCAAAACTCATTTGAGCGACTGAAAATGTCAAAGTCCGAAAAACTGCGACATTTGGCAACAGCGGAATCAATCACAATAATTGGCAACCTACAGAACGGAAGTTTTACGTGGTGAAGAAGGAAGATGAACATTAACTTTAACGATGGACATTTTGCGACAAAGGTGTAACTATTATTATTGTTATTATTAACATTATAATACGAGTGACATCCATATCGAAAGCAGTGATTCAGCCAGACCCCCAACTTTAAAAAAATTACGGTCAGAAACGATACAAACTTAGAAACCCCAATTACAACCCCTCCTACTTTGATTTTACACCCCTCAAGTTGAAAATTCTGACGGAATCCATGGCCTAAACTATGATGAGTTACACCTATTTTCCATATTTTAACGGACTTCGAAGCGGCAATGGGTAGACACCTGGGATCGAACTCCACAGCCGACTTTTCTGACCGAGGTTTTCTAGTGTTTGTATGTTTCATTACCAGAATGACGGGATAGTGCCTTACGAAAAGTCTTGACCAATACCTTTCCCACCCATTCCCTAACCCATCCCGACCTGAGCAAAAGATGCCAAAGGGCCTTAAAAATCAAATTCAATTCAATCCAGCATTAAAAAAAGAGGGTAAGTATGGGAAAGGTAACGAACAGGATCATGGTCAATGCACCATCCGATATTCACCTGGTGCATCTGTAAAAACTGGAAAATATTAGTCAGTACGATTGCCACCGTACCTCCCCAGTGTTGAAGAGAAGTTCGTAGGCAGAACCACTAGACCCCAACGGATGTATTACTATTATCATTGTAACAATATGATAACGGTACCTTCAGCATACAGAAGGAACAATAAACCTGAAAGAAGCAGAACAGTACCGATAACACTGAAGTAGATTAAAATGATGAATATGTTCTCAAAATAAATGTTCAAGTATTTTAAAAGGAACAGAATATTCCAAAATACATGTTAATACCGCCCCAGTTTTGTTAAGGGCAATGCAAAGTCAAGATATACGACAAGAGATGGCAGCACTAGCTCTGTATATGTCTAATGTATTTATATCGTTTTACGGAATTTCAATATTGCTACTACAAATTCAGGGTAGAGAGTTCAAACTTTCAGGGAAGAAAGTTCGTAACCAATTGCAGAGTTCTGTCCGTGCCTTTTTTTTTATTTTCTTTTTAATTTTTGAAAGTGCTTTATTGTTATATCCATAACAACAATGAAACGATTTTAACAATGAATAATGAAGAAAATGAAAAATCGGCACAGATAGAACTCTGCAATTGGTTATGAACTTCCTTCCCTGAAAGTTTGAACTCTCTAGAATTTGTAGGAGCAACATTGAAATACCGTGCAACGATAAAAATACATTAGACATTTACGGAGATAGTTCTGCCGTTTCTTGTCGTACAGCTTGGCCTTACATTGCCCTTAAACAAATAAGAAGTATCTAACGAATTTTGAACATGATCGGCGCACGAAATTCGAACTAAAATACAATTAGGCAATCTTCCTTTAAATGAATGTTGTGTATTGGTTACCTAAAACATAAACAACTAAGAAAGAGCGGTTTTATTTATTATATTACGAAGAGAGATACTAGAATTAAATTTTAATAAAGTCTTTATCGTGTTCTGAGCACATTGAAAAAGAGCATGATAAGTTTGATATTCTGCACCACTGCACATCCACTTGGTCATTTATTTCCTCAAAAATTCACCTTATGTTTGATTTTGGGTTTGTCATGTATTCTAAATATAGTGTGCTGAATGGCAATATATGAGTAGATATATTTATTGATGACAATAGCCATAGAACCTCAAAAAAGCTAAAACTGAACTGTCAATGCTCCCCAGCTGTTACTATTATACTTTGGGAAATAAAAGATATCTAATACTACCTTATAGCTGAGCGGTTAAACGCAGTACTTCTCACTTTTTTCTTTTTCTGAACCACGGGTACCTGTATTCGAGCCCAGTCACAGGCACCAATTTTTCTTCAGGCTTACTTGTTTATTGTTTTATTTTCTCAGTACTGAAGTTCGTTTTCTCACATTTCTTTTCAGTAATAACAAACCTAACGGAATGAGTGCATTCAATATGTTTTACAGAAGGAAAAGAAGTAATAGACTTCAAGCATTTGTGCTTGCTAGGGTGAATGGCGAAATATGTGACGGGTAAGGGGAACAACTATGAAGCCCCATTTTTTATTGAATTCGAACTAATGGTCCCATCTACTAGTTGATATAGTGTACTAGAATGGTTACATATACCCAGGAGAATTATTGATCCCATTAAGAGAATGTTTAAACCAATGATTCTTAACAGGTGTTCCGCGGCACACTATTGTACCGCGAGATTTGCTGAGTTTGCCGCGAAACTTCTGAGACAGTGATTTCAAATAATTTCATTCAATATTTATTTAGAAAAAGGAACAAGGAAAAAGATTCATGAGCTGAACTTTTTTACAAGGAAATTATTGGTTGGTTTACACCTTATAATAAGAGATTTGAGTTATTAATGAGACTCTTGAGCTCGTTGTTTTTTGTGACTCCCGCATTGTTTCCAGCTCGTATGTTAATGTGCCTCTAGATCGCACTACAAAGGATAGCGTGCCGCGAACAAAACAGGTTGAGAACCACTTATTTAAACAATTGAATGTGTTTAATGAGACTTAAAAACTCTTTATTTTTCATAATTTTGCGCTTTTCCCGTTGAGCATTCATTATTATTGTTATAAGTAAGGTGGCATTATAAGTAAGATAAATTATACCTATTCCCCAGTTATTAGAAAAGGATAAATATGGGGAAGGAAGCAGGATCATTACACCTTTCTGACATTCGCCTGGTGTATCTGGGAAGAAAATAGAATACTTTATTCCGAATGGTTTCTCGAGTACGTACCTCGCGAATGTTGATCTGAAGGTCGTATGAACAACCTCTACAACCCGGCGGTTGTTTGGTATAGCAATAATTACTACTACTACTTGATGATAATGATGTCCGCTAATTTATATTATAGGTAACAGAAGTATACAAGTATTAAAACTTCATTTGCAAACATATTTTGAAACTGGAGGGAAATCTTCCTACCGTATGTTCAGAACATCTTCAGTTACAAAAGTATGATATTGGTACTAAAATGCGCACAACAATATAATGAACTACAATAGAATCAACATTATCTTTAGATTTTTGTAAATTCGTCCGCATTATCTCAAATTTCTCATGCAAACGAAAATGAAACATGAAAGGAACTCTAAAGCAGATTAAAATTATTTACAAGTTTTCGAAAGAAGAAATAATCAAATATTTTTCAAAGCAACAGAATATTCCACTACATTTTCTGTTAAAATAAATAAAAACAAATTTCTAACATAATCAGCATATGAAATTCGAACACTAGTTCGCAAATGTAAATTGAAATGAATGTTGCATATTCGTCACACTATAAACATAAACAAGTAAGATGCCTGAAGGTCGGAAATAGAATTTCGTTCAATAAAGTACTAAGAATGGGCGGTTTCATAAATTAAATTTTAATAATGTCTTTCTCGTATACCGAGAACATGTTAGAAAAAATAGAAGATTGATACAGTTTGAACCACTGCAGGTCCACTTCAGAATATATTTGCCGAAATATTCTAATGTATTTTAATTTTAGGCTTGAGTTGTGTTCTAAAATTAATCTAGTGTATGGCACATGTAAGAACATAATACATTCCAATGGCAATATAACCGTAGGACCTCAAAACAGAGAAAACTCCATTTACAGTGTTCCTCACTATGACTACTATACACAGGAAGAAATGCATTTAAAGTACTGTCTAGTAGCCGAGTGGTTAAAAACATTAACCTTATATTTTCTTTCTATTCGGAAGTACGGGATCTCTGTTCGAGTTCCTGCAATGGCACAACTCTTTTTTTTCTTGTGCACTTGCTTCTTTTAGAATTAACTTTTACCTTCTCAATAAATACGGAAGTTAATTTTTTCATATTTCAGCAAAAATCAGAGCTAACGGAAAAATGCATTAAACATGCCCTACAGGAAGAAAAATAATTAGTAGTCTTAAATTATTTGCATTGTAGGATCATAAAGATTAGAAAATTTTATTATGATTATTTATCTAGTGACAACCATAGTTACCCAGTGTTATGTTAGTTTTATTTGTAAGTGATAAGAAGGAATGAAAAATTAAACCCTCAGTTAGAAGAGTATCCAGGAAATGTCTAAGAAAACGTCCAAACCCTTTTTATTACTCTTCTTACCATATATATACCGCACATTTTCGACGCAGTCACTTAAATTAATTCTAAAATTGGCTGACGTGCCTATCTAGAATATAAATATAAGTTAAATAAAAACTAAATTCTAGACTCCTGGAATACCTTTTTCCGTGACTGTAACGAAATTCTTTAAATTAATATTTTAGTGCATTTTTTTTTTTAATAGTAAATGGTAGCGTGCTGATCGGTTTGACGGAACATTTTCTCCAGACTCTGATAAGGAAACTTCTGCTAAAACGTCGAGAAATTAATTTTGTTTAGGCAATCTTTTTCAGTAATTACTGACCTCGGTCAATCTACATAGGAGTGCAATGCTTTCAGAAAAGCAAAAACAAAAATCCATCTCCCGACGGGATTTGAACCCGGAACCTCCTGAATGAACCGTATTTGTGCAAATTGCGATTTTTTTTCGTGTTAATGACGTATTACATGACTGCCGGTTATCGTTGATGTAATCCAAAAACAAAACCTGTTGGCTCAAGTGCAAACTTTTTATTCAGTTTCGACGTGCGAGAAGAAACGCGCACTACGATAAGTTTACAAGAGAGAAGGTAATCGCTTTGATTACGAAGGCAGGCTTTTCTGCGCGTTTAGCAGGTGAAGCTTTCGACGATCTTGCTTGTACTGTGAGACGGTGGTATGCTGGCTATCAACAAACTAATGATGCAGATCAGAAAAGGCTGGGGGTAGGTTTTGGACGGGTTTCGACGCCACAACAAGATGCACTGTTGCTTCAGAAATGTCATGAAAATCCGTTTCTGTCGGCAAGTCAATTGAAACACATGTCTGCCTTTCCTGGTTGTCCTGAAACTGTACGACTGAGATTGAAGGCCGAAGGTCTGGTATGCAGACGATCTGCAACTAAAGAACGTCTAACTGATGCACATTACATTGATAGGTTAGCCTTTGCTGAAGAATATTTAGACCGTGACTGGAATCAAACAGCTTTCCCCGATGAGAAAATATTTACAACAGCAAACAACGGTCCCGTGTCTGTCTACCGTCTTCGCGGAAAGGTGGGGGCTGTTTGTACCCTATAGAAGGACATCTCGACCGTTATCAGTAGGTTCATATTTTGGAAAATGTTATGGTTCCAAGCAAGGGGGCCGGTTTCTGTGTAACTTTGGAGGGGTCCATTCAGATGTGTTTTGTTGCCAGATAAGGTATAAGTAGGCACATATGATGGTCTTAATACAAATTCAATTCAGATTTTGTCAACTATTGTATATTCATAAAATATACATATAATAGTACACAGGTTACATATAGTCATAATGAAGGATTTTCCAGGGCCAGCGATTACAGAATTGAACTAAGTATTTGTATAACGTTAAAATAAATTCACTAAAGCATATTATGTTCTAAGTGATAAGAACAAAGTTTCTGCAGTTACTAGAAAATAAACTTAGGAAATAACAGAAACTAATGTTAGTGTATGCAGAGGAGTTACTCAGCTTTTCCAAATGTGGTTCTCCTGTCAGGCTCACCCTTCCGCCGCGCTGCGCTACTGCTTTATTGGACAAATATTGTTTTTCTTCTTTTAATTCTCGGTTTTCGATCTCGACAGGCATGGTGCAATAAGCTTCTGTCTCACCTGCATTGAGAAAAAAGTATTTGGACACGTTCAACAAAGAGGAAAACATACTGTATTACACGCAAAACGTGACTTATTTCGAAATCTTTTGGCTTTTTTTTTTACGATAATTTGGATACCTTAGATAGAATGCTATAGAAATAACTACTACTTGATACACCTGTAAGGTAACAGGCAATGAAAGAGTGACAACCATGTATATTTATCGAAAAAAATTGGACAACCCCATATTACTCTCGAAAGAAATGTTTTAGGTATCCTTTGATGTACAAGAGTACTCTGCGTGGTGTATTGAAGCAATTCACACCGTGTCAGGCATAAAGAAGCAACATGGGCAACAAAGTGAGTTGAAGAACATTGGAACTACTAACTTTAATTTCAAATTACGTGCAGAAGGTAAAAGGTACTGAGACATAGCCAAGGTTGTTGAAAGCCATGCTCTACCGTTGCATACATCATAAAGAAACATAAAACAGAGCAATTATTGGGGATCCGTTCTGGTCAACCAAGGAAACTGCCCGCAGTGAAACTTACATTCTTTATTCTGTGAACAAAACAAAGAATTAGTGCTAAAGATTTAGCTACTTCACTTTCCTATGTTACAGATGTGAACAAAAAAATGGGATTCAGAAGATGTGTAATCACAAACAAAACTTACATATCAGAAGAAAGCAAAAATAAGAAGTTCTAATTTTCCAAGTAATATCAATATGAATGCCTGGAATTTTGGAAAAAGTGTTTTCTTTTCTAGGGTGAGGCTAATATAAGACAGATTTTGTTAATTTCCTTCTTATGTTTTGCAATTTTTATCTACATCACATGTAAAGAAGTTCAAATCTCAAACAGGTGGACAATTGAAGTTGGTCACATCTCCGAAACCTTACCCGTCCGTTCAACTCGTCGCAATGTTCAATGGGTTTGAGATTGGGGCTCTGGGCAGGCCAATCGAGGCATTTATAAGGTTTCTTCATACTATTGCATAGTAGTGGCTGCAATACGATACCTGACATTGTCATTTTGGAAGCAGAAGAGGACCATTCAAAAGAGCCACAACGTTATATTTCATTATCCAGAATTTTAGAGTACTACTCAGCGTCTATGCTACCATGGACAACCACCAATAGTCCCACACTGTATTATTTGAAACACCCTCATACCATAATGTCACCACTACCAAATTTCCTGGTGTGCACTACTGTACTAAGGACTCCGATAGGAGGCGTTTCCTGAGAACCCATTATATCAATACATTCTGTGTCAGACCAAAACAGTGTCAACCTCCACTAGACAGCTACTCCACAAAATCAATTTCCACTTCTCTAGAATCCAGTTGTGATGGTCCAAACACCACTTGAGCCTCCGAACTTTACTGGTCTTCGCGATAAGGAGCCAATGTGCAGCTGCTCTGCCTGAATATCCAAGGTGGCTAGCTCTCTGTTATCAACGTTACAATAGGGGCTGCCTGCAACCCCTTCTAATGGTGGCCATCGGCTGTGTCCGGTTTTTGACAACATAAATTCTCATAGTTCAGCGATCTCTGGTTGTCAGAATTTTCGGTCGCCCGGATCGTTTGGCATTCCTACAATGTCCCTCTACCTACTTCCAAAGCACAAATGGCCCAGTTGAATGGAGCCTATTTGATTTGTTGGCTATCACCCTGCTGAGCAACCCACTGAAGTGGTATTCCACGTTACATACTTATCGAAATCCGGCAGATTTCCATCACGCACCAGCACCGAGCCGACGAAGTTGTAGTGTTGGCGTAGCATTCGGGGTGGATTCGATCCCAGCGACCGACTTATGTTTTCCAGGGTTTTTCTTCAGTTACACTAGGTAAATCCCGGAATGACATCATAAACATAGGCCATGACAGACACCTTCCCAAATGAATCCTTTCCCCTCTCCTATCCCGGCCTGAGTCTTAAATGCCTAAAGGCCATAAAATAAAAAAATCAATTCCATCATGCACCATGTTCCTCACAACTGTTCTTTGTTCACTCAAGCAAATCAGACCTTGTTTAGGTTACATGACGTCCAATAAGTTTAATCACCTATCGTTACAGGGTGACAAATTATTTTTGGTAGATACTGTACGCAAGCTTAACAAATAAATGAAATATTTATAATTCTTGCTTACTAAAAACTTCCTCTATATACGTTTTCCAAATTGATTCAGTGAGATATTTACAAAAATAGTCTTCATTTTGATTTACTGTATTTGCACAAACATCGATCCCTACGTAAAGATACTGGAAAGACTGCTTAGTGTCGATAGATAGACGCCACAGCAAATATTTAATCTCGTTGTCCACTTCCAGTCTAAACCAACACGGACCAAATTTTCTAACTCTATGTTACACTTCTTATCTCTATGTGGCCCGTTTTATTAATTCCGGAGTTATTCATATAATAAATAGTATTCAGTACTCTACATGTAATAGAAAATACTGCAAACATTTTGTAAGGTACACCTACTCTCGAAGATCCCTTCTAATATTATCCTCCCAACAGTCTCATTCCCTCCAGCTTTCCAACCACGATGGAATATAATCTTCGTTTATCCCCCATACTCTTACAACATCGGTGAGTCGTAAAGTCCGTGAAGTCATTCATTATGCAGTCTCCTCCATTTTCCAGTCATCTCGTCCCATTTCGATCCGTATATCTTCAAGAGCCTTATTTTCAAATCTATGTTGTATCTCGTAATCTATGTTCACCTGCTAGGGTCGTACAACTTTCGCAACCGTAAAGCACTACCGGCAGAATAACAGTTCTGCATATTTTTAATTTCGACTTTCTTGATATTAATCGCGATGTTAGGAGTTTCTGGACTGAGTAGAAACCTGTATTGCCCGATGCTAAGCTACTATTTATTTCTTCCGTGACCTAGTTTTTACTTGTTACATATGCTCCCAAGTATTTAAATTTGTTTACTTTCTTCATGTTTTCATTTTAAATTATTATTTATCTATTTCCTTCATTCCCAGTGCTTCGATTTGTTATGTATTTTGTTTTCTCTATATTTACCTGTAGACGTATCTCATCGCACGCTTCTAAGAAGGGCATCGGTGTTACTTTGTAGTGCATTTATATCGTCCCCTATTTAATCTATATCATCAGAGTATGCGAACCATTCAATATTAGTGCCTTTTTGCCCATTTTATTTTCTGAATCGCATATTCTAACGCAAAGTTAAACAGTAATGGTGAAAAGGCATCACCTTGTTTCAATCAGTTGCGAATCTTGAAACTATCTGACATATTACCTACCCGTACTCTGCTTATGGGGTCGCTGACACACATCCTCATTACTGCAACAAGATTTTTCCGAAATTCCAGATTGTACCAGGATATTGTAAAGTTTTTCTTTCCGATAGAATCCTTTGTTAAAATCAATGAATCCCATTGTATTCCCACTTCTCTAAGATCTGTATCAAGGCGAAAATCTGGTCCAACGTGGATCTTTCTTCTAAATCCACATTGGTGATCTCCACTTATTTAATATACGTACACGCTTAGGCGAGTCTCAGTACATTACTCAGTACTTTGTAACATGTTGGGAGTAATGAGATTCCGCGGTAATTATTAGTCCGATTTATAGTTTTTTTTTATAAATCGGAACTATTCGGGACGGGCGTAAGCCATAGTGTTGTTACCGCCCAATCACATTCATTTTATCTTATCGGAATTATTGAGGTTTTCTATTACAACAGAAAATTCGGTCATTAGTAGTTTAAACGGGAAGTGGACAAACAAGATTAAGGTGTCATCTCGCTTCCTGGCTTTATATAAGTACTTATTCATGAAATTTTCGATGGCAGCAGTCAGTCCAGTATTGTTTTTAGAGGTAATTGGCACGAAGCGTAATTCGATTCATTACCGGGAAGCACAAAATTCCTAGTTCATTGTTAACCATAGATTATGTCTTAAAAAAATATCCTAGAAAACTAGCCCCCCCCCTCAAAGAATAATTCCCTCAGGGTTGAAAGTGTCTTTCATCACTACTCATACATTAAATACGTGCTCGTAGTCTGAAGTTTGTCAGTGATATTAGTTTATCCAATTTAGTACGGTATAGTTTTTTTTTTTTTTTTTAACCTTGTACAGCTTTCCAGAATTGTTTGAGCCTCATCATTTCTGACCACATATATACAAAGATTATTGTCTGATTCTATTTAAGGGAAAATTAAATATTGTATGTTCTATTCTTGCTCAACACATGAATACTATTACTCTCGACTGCAAAAAAGAAAGCACTGGCAACACTACATACTTCCTTTCTTTCTCTTGTTCAATTCGCGCGACAAGTCTTACGTGCATAAAAAGGTACAAACAAAACCGCGCGGCAGCCGAATTCCTTATCACACGGCACAATCGCTGAGCATAAAACTAGCCTTACTTTGAATTATGCAGAAAAGATTTATTTACAGAAAATTACTTTACTATTCGATGCAGCTCTTCAAACGAACAATACTTTTTCTTTTAAATCTAAACTGCACTTTCGTGCTTTTCCTTGTTTGCTCCTCATATATTAAGCATATTTTACATTACATCGACATTTTTATTGGTTCCACACAACAATTTCTTTCTTCCAATACATATTGAGCCGTCACCCAAAGAGAACGGTTTTCATTTTTGTAAATGTTCTCTTGTAATGACCTTATGCCCCACGTTTGCGAGGTGCTCGCTGGAGGCCGTACTTTAGTCGCTGCAAGAGTGAAGTGAGCAACTTTTTAATATTTTGTTTAATTGCAAAGTGTAATATGAAATTATTATTAGTACGAGATTCTAAAACGATAAATAATGGTTAATAGAAACTAATGCTTTAAATGCATTCAAAGAGGCTTAACTATCAAGTGTACCAGATTAATGTATGTACTATGTACGTTAGTACTTGTCAGGTACAAGATGCAGAGGTAATGATGTTCTTTCCTCTATTGAATAAACTATTGTATGGTAATCATTCTGTCTTCTTTATAGCTAGACGTAGGAGGAATTGTTCGCATTGCCCAGGCTGTTGAAAAGCGTCGCAGCATTTGTGGATAGTTTCTCTACAAACTCATTTGTCACCACTACGGTGTAGCTTTGGAGCACTTTATTAGATATAAGTTATTATTAAAGATATGTTTCGAATCCAGAGCGATTCTGAGAACGTTAACAGATGTAATGGCATTCCAAAGGAACTGACCACATAGCTGCAACATTTGAATATTATATCACGGTTGCAGATTTGCTGGTACAAAATGACCCATTACACTGTGTCCACTGGAATGAAAGTATTACTGATGGGCTCATATCAATGACAGTTGAATTTTCACCTTAAAGGACACTGAATGTGCTTTTAATTTTCTCCAAGTCCTCATTTGCACACATTACACGTTTACATTTGTTACACCTCTTTCAGTTTCACCCGGAACTTCTAACAGTTTGTTTCTCTTACAATATTCATCTTCAAGTTTTCTGCATTTCTTAAACTTTATTATTGCTTCAGGCAAAATTCCGTCAACGGGGGTGAAGTCGATCATAAATACGTTACTGTGATTTTGCACTCCTACACCAAAAAATGTTAGTACGTTATCTTTGAAGGAGAGTGGAAGGGAAATATTGCCCTGTATGGTGGATAATTTGTAAAGCGATTATAGGTTGAGTTTATGTAAAAGAGAAATAACATTTACGCGTGTTTATAAATGTGGATTTAAAACGTTTGATGAGCATATTCAATAATTCGTACTGTAGTTTTTGAACAATTAATCGAAGTTAATAAGGTCTGAGACAATGTATTGCTTTTGATGAAATATTTAGCGCATGTTCTGTATGGTTGACGCCGTAATACGTAAAGTTTGGAAAAATGTGGGGTGAAGTCGATTATGCCAAGAACTTTTGAAAAGATTAGTGCTGACGGAAAAAGAAACGAACTCAGTATATCTTCGGAAAGCCGTTAAAGAAGTGCAGAAAGGGGCAATAAGTACAAGGAAAGCATCTGAATCGTACGGTGTGCCTTATACAACCTTGAATGAGTGGGTGGAAAAGAACAGGAAATCTTATAGGGGCAGCCTGTGTCAAATTCTAAGAAGAGTGCTTACTTTATGGGTTGACAATCAACTTTGACGAAACTATCACAGAGGATCCAGGACAGGCAATTGTCAAGCGAGGAATGAAAGATGCTGAATCATGGATTCATCTAAAATGTCGGTGTAATCATTGCAGCTAAAGCGGATGGTCATGTGTTGCCATTGTATGTTGTATACAAAGCAAATCATCTGTATCCCAATTGGATTGAATATGGTGCAGGATTCACAGAAAGCGTGACTGTTCCCCTAAATAGAGATGTGTTGAAAAAACTTCCTGCTGCCCAGATGGACCGTGACGATTTACATCATTGGATCTAAAGAACACAAGCGTTGACAAATGACACCGAAGATAAAAAGACCGTGTCATTACTCCTGGCAAGGGTGTTATGACTGATTTCATTGATTTTAACGATGTGGTAGATGGAACTAGTACTGCCAATTTTGAAGAGGAAACTAGCAGTGAGAACGGGGACATGAATGATGGAAGTTCTTTTCGTTCTGGTAAATTTGTTCTTGTGTCCCTTTCCACTGGTAAAAGGAATAGGAATTAAATTGGCCAAGTTATTGCGATTGTTAACGGCGAAGTTGAAATAAGTTATTTACGGAAAAGGTGTTAAATTTACTTTGTCCCTCTGGATGTTCCTGATAATCAAATGATGCATTTCACACAAATTGTAACTGAACTGCAAAGCAAAGATATTGGTCGAGGTGATTGATTTCTCTGATATATATTTAGTGATCACTGGTAGTATGTGTGCATGCTTGGATTTTGAAATACATGTACAAAGCTTTGTATCGTGAAATTGTAATAAAAGTATTTGCTGGTGTACTGTGTGTGAATATAGTTTGATGGTAGAAAGCACACACGTTTACTTATACATTTTAAACATTGAAGTTTTTGATCGTCTTTACTCCATTACGTGGATTCAAGCTGTATTTCCACTGAGAATAAATCTGTGATCGACTTAACCATTTTGTATGTTACTATAGCTCTAATGCAATAATAATTAATTTTCTTGTGTTTCAATGTGGAATCAAGGATTACTGGTACTTGATTTCGTGTCACTTCGACACAGATTTTTTTGCACAAATAACAGAAAAAATAAAAATATTGATCGACTTCAACCCCGTTGACGGTAACTGTCAGGTCGTTAGCTACAGACACGCAGAATTTTAGAAAACCCTGAAGCAGTGCAATGTAACAGTAAAAGGGAGGTGGGTCAAAAAGTCAGCGTAAGAATTATACCTTCTCAATTTTTTCCTAATTTACAACTTATAAAGCGGGAATGACAGCGTTGCTTTTGTTTATAACGCCAAGAAAGGATAAAAGTCAGAATAAGGCATGACGTAAAAAAAAAAAACCCTTTATTTCCACGAGTAATGAAGGTTAAACAATATTCTAAATCAAAATTAGAAAAATCCCAACGCCTTTATTTCCTTTTTCTCATTTCCATATGATTAAGTTATTTTTATTTATAATGTTTGGCATGAAAAGTTTCTGCAACCACCACAGTGTAAGTTAATTACATATGGAAATTGTAAGGCAATTACAAAAATATGCGTCGAAGACAAAGTACCCGCTCGTCGACTGTTCACGCAAGCACTAACTGCGCGCGATCACATGGAACGTTACATAATACCTCACCAAGGTATCTTATGAACAAATCGGGAAAATCCCAATTTCTTATATGGAAAACGAAATTCATATATGTAATAAATTAACATACAGGGTGTTGCGAAACGATACCGACAAAAACACCTCAAGCTTCCAGACATGAAAAAAAAAGTTTTAATACATCGAGGGGGGACAAATGCTTAGTTTCGGCGTTATAGGCTACCGAAAGCGTGGGAAAAATGAACTAGCATATTATTCCAAATATCATTAAGAGTAAAACAGGCGGCATGGTACCCATAATTCATATCTGCTATATCCAAAATTGTAAAATGGATGCGCCCCAGACATTCTCTGGAGTAACTGTGGGTCGAAGTAAACACGAAAGAGTACTTTCCGTATGAGTAGAAATGATAAACGTAATCATTCATCTAACAGCAATGAGTTACTGATAAATATACCCCGGCTTGTTATGCAACTACGTATCTTTGTAGGTCCCTTCATAGTTTAAGGAAAGGACGTATTCCCGCTCATGGTGTGCCAGTCAGTCCTTGAGGAACTACATGTGGTAGAGAGGTGCGTGAGGTTTTGTTGGAAAGGTCTTTACTGAGCTCCTGGAACCGTCCTGATTAGTGTAGTGGTTTAATGTTGCCAGTAAGTTAAAAAAAACTCTTCAAACTGCTTCCATTCAGTTAGACCTAGCTGCTATACACTTGGCATAAACCTTATTCGACAATATAAAAGCACAGAGGACCTACGTTGCCAGGAAACCAACTTACCAATGTTGCAAGCCTATCTGCTATAAAATTCTTTTTTCACATTGTTTCCATTAGTCATACCAGCACCCAACTTAGCATAAACTGACTAAATAGGAACATACTACGGATGTTCTCGCTCCGCAGAAACCGTTGTCACTGTTGCCAAAAATAAATCTTAAACCATCAGGTGTATATACAAGCATGTGGTAATTCGGAAAATAGTCAAATTGTACGTGCAGGAACAAAGGAAAGTTGTCGGGGGAAGGGGGTCCAGAAGGCTTGACCTCCTGTATACTTACATGAAAATTTGCTAATAGCTGAAATAAGGGCTAGCTTTTCATTGTCTGGTTAAAGTACAGGTTAGCTAGTAACTAACAGAGTTTAACTGGTGGTTTACCCGTTTTTCAATGTCTAGTTAATGCATAACCAACAGTTAAACTGAGCAAACTGGTAGTTAAATTAACCCGTACTTCTACCTCCAGTTAACGCGCCAACTGGAGGTTTTAAAAAAAGTTGGCAATTGCCACCTGTGAAAGATGTTGCATATGATTTCAGATTCATCCTCTTCCGATGAAGAGGATGATAGAATTGTATTAGAACACAAAGAAAACATCACAGTTCTTCTACCAAACTTTTTAACATCTTTTTTTTTATTTTTTTAAAATTCAGATTCAGTTAGGTGCGGTACGAAAAATTTTTTGTGCTGGCTGGGGCATGAAGTCAGTTTGTGTTTGCACTCCCTCAAAATGTAAAAGTTACAAGAATGATGGAAGTGTGTTGTGTTGCAACGCGATGTTTACTTTTGAAGCTCCAAAAATGTAAAATTTACAGAAGAAATGTAATATTTTCAATTTGTGTGTAAGCATTGAAACGGAAAATATAACGAAGGTTGTAGTGATGCAAATGTGAAAAAGCAAAAACAGTGTCTGGGAGTTTATTTGATTTCGAGTTGAGAGTGCACATTGAGTGAACGTTAAAAGGCAGGTGCAGTGCATCGCGTATAATGAAAACATGTTGTAAGGTAACTTTAACTGCCTTTGCTACTCGACATGTGTCCGTGATTTTTCTATCAAAATATGTGTCATTCATAACATGAAGTATGAATATTAAGTAGGTTGTTAGTATTCTTGCACATGCCGCCATATTTGTATGTGTTGATCAACACGAGTGCTTATTTAACAAAATAATAATAATACAGGATATTAAGAAACGCTTTTTGGATTTCTAGTTGTAGTTAGATGTTATGTGTGAATTATTTACAAAAGGAATTAGTGGTGCTGAACGTATACATGTATCAGTAGTTGACGGAAGCTGTGATCCCGAAAGTAAAGTATATCCATATGATTGTGAGACATAATATTCCCCAAACAATGATAATAGAAAAACGATCATCTTTACTTGATGACTGGCAGCTTCAAGTTATTGACCCATGTGTACAAACTATACCACTCATTCTCTTGCAAATAATTATTACCGACGTTTCTATAAATTCCTAGTGCCAGAAATACGGAAAGTGTCACGAAAAGATGTGTCATTATTATTTCGTTAAATACTCAATCCAGTTGGTCAACACAAACATGGCGGCGTGTGAATTGCTAATAGCGACACTTCGATTTATGAATGACTACTTTTCTACGAAAAATCCTGTACGTGTCGAATGAGTGAATACGATTATTTAAGGTCAGGTTACAAAACTGTATTCATTATACGCGATGCGCATGACGTTTGTCATATACTCCATGTGCTGATTCCCAACACGCAACCACAAACAGTCCCAACTAATTTTTGCTCTCATTTCATACTTCCATTACTCGAAGCTCGTTAAATTTTGCAATTCAACACTTCCACTCAGTTGGAAATCTTATTTGTGCTGCAAATTTTACATCTTTTTGTGGGTCATTTAGTAAAGTTTACCCAGCAAATAATAAAGCTAATGGAAACAAGATGATTAAATATCCCTTTACCCCACTTCGTGAATTATTTACAAGGGAATGAGTAGTGTAGAACGTACACATTGATCAGTAGCTGGCGGACGCAGGGGTTCCAAAAGTGTAGTTTATCCATATGATTATGAAGCAAACAATAATAAAATTATTAAACATTACCCTACTTTTCACCGTACCATATCCCTTTTTCCTTGCGAGAGTACTAGTTGCGTGTAACAACAAAAAAAAAAGTTTAAACATTCATATTCAATTTCATG
>JAGDQP010003176.1:36376-50311 GCA_022664845.1 Lepisma saccharinum
CAACACTATCTTCCAGTTGTGCGTCGTGTTGTCATGTGCCATCGATCATGCGCACTCCTGCTAGAAATGTGCTAACGACGTGTGGTAACGTCCTTTAAATTTGAAACAGTTTCTAAGCACAGTTCTGAAACTCAAAGCAACTTTTATTTTCTTCTGGCAAGTTTAATTTGAAAATGTTCTCGATTTTTAAGGTTTGATAACGAAATTCACGGTTCATTCCAGGATTTTTCACGGTTGAATGGGGACCCTGACGTAATGCTATTTGAACACTTTAAATGTTATATCGGGTTGGCAACACTGACAGCCTGGTGACATCCTATTTTCACCTTGGATATGCACCATGTTGAAATAAATTTCCGCAAACTAAATCCTCATGTAATGTAGTGTTTGTCTCTCTGTGTTCTAGTTTTAAATTGCCCTTCCGGCTTTCCTTTGTCTCAGTTACGTACAATAGGTGAAATTTCAATACAGGAAAGGAATTGATTTTATGTTGTAGCAACAAGGGAAATCAAGTGCACAAATTTACACAACACCACGAAAAGTCACTAGAAATTTTGATTTAAGTCCTCAGTGGAGCAAGGAAGTTCACTGAAAATATTCTAGAGATGAAGATGGCTAACGTCCACATCAAAAACAATTTTGCAATATTCTGCGCATGGGCATGTACTGTTGGGAAGTTGGGTTCGGATAGGGCTTTATGTTGAAAATTAAACTAAAAACAATCTAAAGATCAGTACAGAAAACGGCAGTTAGGAAAGAGCCATCTTGCGCTCTATTTCTACAAAGTTTACTCAATGAACTTTCGAAAGCATGGCATAAGTCGAAATATCTAGTAGCTGTTGTGGTAAGTGAATTTTTGGAAGTGATTTCTCTTAAGAATACAACGTTAAATGCCATTCGTTTCCAGTTATTCAAATTTCATTTATTACATTACCTCTCCGGCCTGTTCCTTCCTAGATGTACTTTTTACATGTATATTATTAGCATAAAAAAAGGTAACAATATTTTAGCAACGAAGTTATCAAACAAAAGAAGGGGGGGGGGGGACTTTGAAGGAATCTAAAGCGTAGCTCCGGAGTTCGCAGTGTCATCTCAACATAATGAGGTAAGCCGTGTCAGTTTAGCAAATCAAAGTTGTACACAAGACACGTATTTCAGCAGATTTTGATACAGCTGCACTTCATCAACCACAAACTTTGCAGTAATACTTGACTTGGGTACAACTTCCGATTATGATTTACTAAACCGCCACGGCTCACGCCATTACTTGTCGACAAATGATTTCATTTAAGACGATGCCAGCTCCGTAACTACGCTTTATTTTACATTTCTTCAAAGGAATGTGTCTTGGTTTCGTTTCTAGAATACTCAACTGTATAATTTTAGAAACAGGTGCAATTATCCCATTTTGGCCGACTGCATGGATGAAACCGGATACTCACGGAAATAGCGTGTAGCAAACTTTCTTTACTATGAGAGAAACTACATAAACCCCAAATAAAAGTGTGCATAAAATACATTAGAGAAAAATATACGTTAGAAAGATCTTATTCAAAATGTAATAATAATATTTCTTTTAATTACTAGGTAGTTTGTAGTAGTATATTTGTAAAGATAATTGTCAGCTACACATTAACTGAGTAATTCATTTGCACAAAACTCATTATCTTTAATCAGGGTTGAAAAAAAAAAAAAAATGATATTTTAGATTTAAATAACTTGCGGCACTGAAGAAGCTACCAAGTCAGTTTTCTTTTTCAGATACCTTAACCAGTAAAACCAGTGATGTAATTGAGGGTATACGGAGTATAGTCACTTCAATTTTTGTTAGACATCACCGTATACCCACCTAAAATTTATGAAATATGCAGGTACGTTCCTGAGTAAAACCTGAAGTAAAAGTCACAGAAATGTGGTGTTCGCTATGGAAGATAGCCATGAAAAATAGGCAATTAACAACTTGTAATAATTTTGAAAGGGAAGGAACATATGGCGTTACTTATAGTATATTTTACGAAGGGAAATTGGCATGTGGGAAACTTTTACATTACTTTCGTTGATACACGATAAATGAAGTTATTTCGGAGGAGTGTAATTAAGTTCGAAAAAAAAAAAAAATACAATGTTTCTATGTATCATCTTTCCTTCCAAAATGACGTCTGTGTCTTCCTTCTTAAACAATTGCAAATGTTATAATCGCAATTGCTTGTTTTCTCCTCACGAAATATTCTAAGATTTAAAATAAATTTTAGTTCATTTCACTTAGTTTTCAGCCCGTAAAATTGAACTATCAATTTGGGAACACTCCATGACAATATTTCACAAAGTATAAGAGTTATTTTGAAGCCGCCGTAGTTCAATGGTAGTCATCACTTCTGGTCTGTTGGGTCCCCGATTCGATCCCGGCTCGTACCATACGGGTTTTGTGATGAACAAAAATCGAGTGCGTGTGTTTTCTCGGGGTTCTCTAGCTTCATTCCACCAATTCTCCCATCGTCATCCATTCGGTCTGATCCAAATTTGCCTTAAGGCGTTAGATTAAATTCAAATCAATGACAGCTACAGCAATAATAGCAGATGCGCAGCTTGGCATTTTCATCCTTCAGCATACACATAGGTAAACTTTATAATTCCAATGATCACAAATAATTTGATACAAATACACAAAATAGGTAATGTGAAAGAACAATTTTTGTTTTGTAAACGAAAACTTGATTTTCTGTGTATTTTCACATATATTACAAAACAACATATTTGTAATACAAATTGGAAACGTGTATGTAATGTGAACTGGGTTCCTACATTCTCTTAAATTTTAGCCAATAAAAATGAACCAATCAAATAGTTCGTTAAAATTCTAGGTCGATCACTGGTTTCGGTTTACATCGTAAGAGCCTATCACATACTGACTAAAAGGTAAATTTCAAACTTACATAAGGGTAAGGGGAAAAAACAAGGAATGTCCATTTCCGGGCTGTGTGACCTTTCATTTAGTGAAACATGCTACTACTGAACGGAATATTCCGTACGTGCCGAGACGTAGAATTGTCCATGAAAAAACCTTCAAAAGTAGTGGCGAACTATTGTCTTACGAGGTTTTCAACATTAAAACACATTTTACTCTAGAAAGTATTTTTGTGATATTCCTTGTTTTTCCCCCTTACCCTTCACATGATTCGAACTAAAGAACGATTAAAAATACTGCACTTTATTTCTACTTAAAATATTTTTTATTTTAATTACTGATTTTTAACTCAACCTTGTTTTTAGCATTGTATTAACTGCCTAAAGGTGCGGTTTCGTTTAGGCGATGACCGCATTCAGCGAATGAGTGCGACGGAAGCATTTCATGGGGTAGTTTCGTATGTGATTTGGCTTCAATACTTTATACGATTTACTTTTTGTGCATTAAGAGTTTAAGATCTTTCTGTAAACAAAATTTCCTACAGTAACAAATTTTTAGTCATGATTACAAACAATTATAATAATAATATAATCATTTTAAATTACACTCAACTTTCATTCAATATAACTAGGGCTAGGATTTTGATGAAATTGCGCCTTCTTTTTTGGTAAATCAGAAACTCAATTTTTAGTATTTATGTTTCATGTATGAGTCGCCGTGGCTCAGGCGGTAGCGCGTCTGACTACGAATCGGGCGGCCCGGGTTCAAATCCCGGACAGGACACTGTAGACTTTTCTGTGTTCCAGGCCTGACGCTCTGAGGTGCACTCAGCCTCCTATCAAATTGAGTACCAGAGTGTCCTTGGGAAGGTAAAGGTGGTCGAGCGTGGGACTGATCAACCCACCTCCCTTGGTACCGTAGGTCAAGAAAATTTGGTGCGCTACCTCCACACCCCCATGCTCCGTTCACGGCGCGTGCGTACGCACAAGGGATAGCTTTATATGTTTTATATCGTACTGAAACTTAAGCTTATTTGTTATGGCATTTTTTGTCATTATAAGTAATTTTTGATCATTTTCTTCGTTCCAGTTGTTGTACGCTGCTAGTTTACAAGCTTTAATTTGTATATGGAGCATTAACGAGAGAGAATTAACATGAATAAAGAATCATATTCTCCTAATTTTATCTACTTCCCGAGACATACTTTAAAATATTGTTTCAAATATGCCACTATTGTTTCAGTTAATGTTGAACGTAGCTTTTCTATGTATGTATAAAAGTGTGCTAGATGCGAGAATTTGTCTGTTTGGAGCTGACAGGTTCTTCGTTACACACAAACTCAAACTTGAACACTGGACTATGATAGGTGGGCGACAGTTACATGTAAGAGCTGTAACTGGAGTAAATAAAATTTCAGTTTAAAATTAAAAGTTATTGCTATTTTTTTTCTTAGTAATTAAAGTTAATACTGTTTTTTTTTTTTAATTTTTCTGTTACAGACTGACAATATAGAAGAGATGAAGTAATGAATAGAAATTCCTTTTATCTTATAGGTTAAATCAATCGCCACGAATTATTTTTAGAGTATTTTAGGTCATTTTTTTTTGGGGGGGGGGGCAATTTTCGGGTCATAAATGCATCTTTTAAGGACATTTTTCAGCAAGTTATAGGTCATCAAATTCTTAGCCCTAAATATAACGTAACTTCAAGCTGCCTGCGAACTCTGCTGTCATCTACTGACCACCAAACTTATTACTACAGGACAATCACATCCTTGTGTGTATTCTCTTTCTTTCGGGTTCTATCACCAATTTCATAGTATTTTCGTCCATTCTTGACGTAGCATTCAATTCTCATATCTGAAGTTCATATTTGGCACAAAATAGTTCCAAATTCAAAGAAAACACGAATATAAACTGCACAACGCTCTACAACGCATGCGGCTGCTGCAGCTAGACTGCTCTCCGAAGGAGTCGTTGCAACAGTTGCAAGCGACACCATGTGTCCGAAGCGCTGATTTCCCTTCAGCATGTCAATGCAGTGTCGAGTGCAGCAGTTGCTTGCGACAATTGCATGCAATTATCGCTCAAACGAAACTACACCTTAAGATGCTATCCTGTTTTGTCATATTACATGGTATTTTATCAGACTTTTCAATGAACAAAATATAGCCTCTTCACAAAGCTGAAGCCGAAATTGTAATCAAGGAATGATTTACCTTAATTAAACTTACATTTACTATAATCAGTGATAGACTGATGTGTTCGATCAAACTTAGAATTTAGTACAACATTTTTTTTCAAACTTAGAATTTGTTACCCCCACCTTCCAATAGTGCACAACTGGAATAAAGTAGTATCTAATTCTGTAGTTAGACGCATATTGCAGCTATTCCTTGACAACTACACAATATCACGATCCTAATTCTAAAACCATCTACTTACAATTTGACGAATTCCGACTTCAGTTGAGCAAGAAAGAATAAGTACCCTGATACTTTCTGACAATGTGAGCAAACTTCTTATCCCCACATGTCTTTTCTTTCTTTACAGCGGTATGGACCGGTGCGTATATTCCACGTATGTAACGTTCTAGTCTTCTCTCTCCCCTAAACAAAGCACATATATCTAGATAGGTTTTAGAAATAGGCTCGTGATATCCTGTTTTATTTGATAATTCTCAGAACATTCACAATACTACAAACTTAACTATACGGGCATAGAAGTATTGCCACAGCATTGGAACGCCTTATGTAACAAATTAACTTTCTTCAACTTGAGGCTTAATTTCTTTCCTGTTTATCATGCACTACATGGATTCGACGTAAACACTGCATCACATCAGCGACGCTTAACTCTCAAAAATGGGCTTAAAAAGGAAGAACGGTTCATAAGGCATACTGAGTTTCAATCATTAATCTGGCTTCGTATTTTTGGAAACTAGTAACATTTCCCATGCAATGAACTTGAGCACTTCCCTTCAATCTCGGAAGTTAGATGTAATAGGATATTTGAAGAATGGAAATGCCAAACGTTTTAAGTGGCTGAGAGGAAAAAAAAAACCTACTGCCTTATGAAACTTCGACTTTAATGGCTGTAATTTTCGAGGAATAAAAACTCTCAAATGAATTAATTTAGTCAAAAACATTGTCTTTCTCATTTACCAGTTTTGTTACAGTATATTTCTCAGTATCCAGTAACGTAAGTTAAACATGTCAATACATACATCCATTGTAAGAAACAGTAATAATCAACGCTCCACTCAAAATTGGTGGACGAGAATAAACCTCAAATCTAACTTGACTCAATGCACCAAAATTAGAAGTAAAAATTAGTAGCCAATCTTTCACAGCAATAGTAACATTTCAAAATTTTTAACAGAAAAAGCACTACCATAGCTTGACTGAAAATCCAATTTAGTTCAGAAAACTACTAAATATTTAAATACCACGTATCAGTTAGTATTAGTCTTCAGATATCGATCAGACGGCACTTTCTAATACAGGATCATCATTTACGTGGCATTTCAGAACAAAGCGATCTATCACAAATTTTTTGAATTTTTTAATACCAGTACTTCTCTAAATAGTTTGTTCTCTCTGAACGATACTTAAGGTGTAAGGGTATCGTGTAGGGCAATAGGTACGCATAATTTATGAATACTCTGCATGTTAGATTCCGACAACTTCCGTTAGTGGTCCCATACATATACTTTTGACACGAATTGTTTTCAGATGATTACGACGATTTACTGGCTAAAAAGTGTTTTAAAACACTGGTGAGGGTCTGATCTCAACCGTAAAATTCGCCATAAAACTTTTCGAGAGAAAGCATGCCTTTGCAAAAACAATTAGTCCATTCAGAGCCATCGGAAAAGTTTAGTATCTTTAATTCAATATTGATCCATTTTCTTTCCCTTTAAATCTTCCAAGGTTCGTTTTAAACTTTTGTCCTTCAATCCAGATTTTCCTTCTGATAACCCTACAACCAAGATCTCTTGGGATAATCTGGCACGAGTGGCACACATTGAAAGACTGCAAACTTGGACAATTTAACAGCTTCGTGCAAGTATACTATCAAGTGTTAAGCACCTTTTTAGGTTATACATTTAAAATACGGATATTTATTATAAGTAACCAAATATTAAGCCATTTCAAGACATTGCACATAAATTCAAAGTAACAACTGGTACCCAATCTTTCTGGGCAGTATTAACTCAGCTTAAGCTGCGAATAGCAATTATTACCTCCCAGAAGTGGTTAAAATTATGAAATGAATTTGGACGCAGACAATATAGAACGTTCAAATGCTGTGGCAAGAAATAAACATACATGTATCTCCATTACCTTTCTGAATATTATAATCAGACAAAGTTCTCCCATCCTCCAGCTGCTTCCCAGCAAAAATTAACCTTTGTTGATCGGGTGGAATTCCTTCTTTATCTTGTATTTTAGCTTTAACATTTTCGATTGTATCAGAAGGTTCAACTTCTAGGGTGATGGTTTTCCCTGTGAGGGTCTTCACAAATATCTGCATTTTTCTGTAAGAAATCAGCTATCATTAAAATTTCCTTGCTTTACTAAAGTCTGAAACAGTTACAAAAAAATAGTAACGAACAATCAATTTGACAAAGTAATCACATACAATTATGAATGGTTAAAAAAAAAACTAATTCAAATGCCACGTATCAGTTTAAAAAGTTCGCTTCAGATCTCGATCAGACGGCACTTTCTAATACGGAATAATCATCTACGTGGCATATGAATGTGTACGTTATGAGCTAAACTGCCAGTACATTGAAATAAAGACAGCCTTACGGAAAATACATGACATTGGGCTGTTCAAAAGTCATCATTAGCACTTAGGGTAAGGAAATTAGTCATCGAATAATACCAGAAACAACTGCATTGTATTTTTTCAATTTACGCTAGTGATAAAGATGCGTGATGTGATGTCGCATCGCTTGCGTTAGAAGAGAAAAGTAACACTTCAGGGCATAACAGAACAATTGAGGAGTTCAGCGCAAGAGTGGTCTAACCCGCTCGACCACGGATTTCTGCATTGAGGTGCCATCTGTTGTTCACATGAAAGACTATCTAGGCATGATATTGGCTACACCAAAATGTGAATGTTAATGCGTACCAGTTGTGTGATTTTTTGTCATGAGTAAGTTGTATAAAGAGCTAAGTGCAACAATGGTCTAACCCAATTCAGCCAATCAGCAGCGAAAGAACAGTCACATGTCAAAACAAACAATATGGTTGACACTAGACAGTCTGTGGGCATCGGAACTCCCAATCTTGAAGTTGGTATGTCTAAAGAGGAACAATATCGGCGCAAAATGAGAAAACGAAATGAACAACAATGGTCAAGGAATGTACCGAAGAACAAAACAGTGGACAGTAATATACAAGTAGCACAGGAAAGAAAATATCTGCCCGTCAACCTGGTCCCCCATGCCGCTGTGAAAAAATGTTACGAAAGTATTGATGAAAGTGCTTGTAAAACATTGTTTCAAAACTTTTGGAGTCTTGCTGACTTTAGTCTGCAAAACGCGTTCATAAATGGCTGTGTTAAAGTGAAGTCTGAAGAAAAGATATGGTATGGACAAAGACAACAGCAGGCGTCAGTATACACGTGAGTATTGTGTTCCTGTTGATGGCAGTGATAATGTGTGCAAGGAGGCATTTATTTCTTTGTTAGGCATTAGTAACGGTATACTTTCTCGTGCTGTGAAAATTAAACAAACTGAAGGTGTACCTAAGCATGATAACAGGGGTAAACATACTACGAGGCCTAACAAAACGTTGAAGGCTCAGGTAGACTTTGTGAAAGAACATATCGGTAGCTTTCCGAAACGTGCCAGTCATTACTCACGACAGAAAACACCACACAAAGCATTTCTGGCTGAAGGTCTGAACATTGCAATTATGTACAAACTATGTTGATTGGATGAAAAGGGAACATAATGGGGAACGTGTTGTGAGTGAGTATATATACCGGGACATATTTAATACACAGTTTAACCTAAGTTTTTCCAAGCCTGCGAGTGACACGTGCAAAGTTTGTGACCTGCTGAAGGTCAAAATACAGTCAGCTGATGCTAAGGACAAACAAGCTCTCCAGTGCCAACTTGACCTGCACCAAAGTAAAGCTGAAAAGGCTTACCGTGAGTTAAAAAGCGATATTGAGGAATCAAAGAAAGATTGTAGCAATATCAAAGTGATTGAGTTTGATATGCAACAGGCATTGCCAACACCACATATTCACACAGGGGAAGTGTTTTATAAAAGACAGTTATGGACATAACTTCTGTGTACATGATTGCACTACCGATGATGCTTATGTTTGTTTGGCCAGAAAACATCGCAGTCGTGGGGCAGATGAATCGATATGTGTACTTAAATGTACACAATTTAATGAAACCCTACATAATTTTGACAGATTAATCGTGTATTCTGACAATTGCTTCGAACAGAATAAAAACATTTCGTTAGTGGCATTTTGGTTACAGCTTATACATAAACAATGTGTCAAAACAGTTTAACATAAATATCTTGTTTCTGGTCATAGCTACCTACCTTGCGACAGGGACTTTGGTCTTATTGAAAAGAAAAAGCGTCTACAGAAGTACGTGTTTACACGAAGTGAGTGGGCTGATGTTATAAAACAATCAAAAACATCACGCAAACTATTTCATGTGACGGGAATGCAGCAGTGATTTTGTTACAGCGAAACCTTTGCTTGCCAAAGTGTGCAACAGAAAATTTACTGAAAGCAAGCACCCAGTTCGGTTTTCTCGCGTTGCAGTGTTAAAAGTAACATGTGAGCATCCATGGAAATATTTTGTTAAATATTCATATAGTGATGTAGAGAATTATAGTGTGATAAATGTTGTTACGGGTAAAGTTCGCCGTGAGAAACTCTCGAACTGCATGCAATAGGTCTGCCTCAAAAGTACGAAAACCAAAAACCAATAAAAGCTAGCAAATTGCAAGATATTAAGGCTCTACTGCAATACGTTCCACCAATGCATCACGCTTTCTATGAGAACTTAACATCTGACGACTCACTCGATTGTAGCGATGAGGAACAGGCAATATTTGAGTTTCACGACTATGTCTAACACAAAATATTGTGTAACAGTGTAAAATCTAGCAGATCTGTGTGTATCACTGGTATTCATCTTGAAAGTAATCTGAAAATGACTGTTTGCCTTTAGCTGCAAGATAGCATTATTTTTCTCATGTTTCTAAGAATGGTAACTATACTGGGACAGACGTACTTTTAAAACAATGATTACATAACATGAACTGTTGTCAAAATGGGACAAAAGTGCTGTAATAATGTAGTTTGCTGTGTTATCAATAATATGCAGTAATAGTAGGAGTAAACGAGTTATTATTATAAGCATGGTTTGGTTTGGGAGTAGATTCTCCCGTATTTCTCGTGAAATACGGGACAGATGGCAACCCTACAAACATGTTATTCATACGCTTCATTACAATAATGGTCGCAAGCTATTCACAACTTTGATACACATACGCGGACATACGGGGGCACTGCCCCCACAAGCTTCAGTGCAAAATGTGTACAATAGCTTCATACTTTTATATTACGTTATCAGTTTGCCCCTCGCCCCAAATGCACCCTCCCCCAGCGATATTGTTGTATGTCCTTCTATGCTCATACCGTATGCAATATACATTGGTAAATAGTACCTTTCTTTATTCTTCATGATCTTAATTTGGGATAGACCATTCTTACACACTAACACCTGACAAGTGTAGTACTTCGGTGCAAAACTGGTCTAACCCGACATACAGAGGTATCAGGAATCATTCTGCATCTATTTCAGCACCTTATTTAACGAAATTGAGAAAACAATGCTTCTCACATGATAGAGAGATTACTTCTTAACCTGACCAAATACAGAAACGTTCTCTCTTGACCATGAAAAACCAGACTTTCTCAACTTTAGGATTAATTTTCTCACAACTAACAAAATGTGGGTTAGACCACTCTTGCGCTGAGCTCCTCAATTAAAACTACGCAGGGAACATTATCCACACTCAAAATGCCACCAGAACTGTAGGCCCTTACATGATTCAAGTTATTCGCCAAAAAATTCTAGGAAGATCTTCCGGTCCTAGGAACAAAACTTTTAAATGATTTGTTATCCTTAGGTTTCGTTTAATATATACCCTCAGTAATATTTTCTTCTTACACCTCAGTTACAGTCTGTAGTGATGATCCTCCGCTTAAAATTCAATCGCCCTAAATCCTCATCAACTGCAGTGTTCCCAACAGAGCTGAAAAACGCGCCACAGGAGCAATAAGAAGTCGCTCGAATGTGCTACATGAAAAATTAAAAGTCGCGATAAAAGGCGCCAAAATATAAAGGGCACGAAAATGCTTCGTTTTGGCGCTATAGGCTGCCGAAAGCGTGGGAAAATTAACTGTAGAGCTTTCTTTCATACCACTGACTATAATAGAACTTATGCTGCATGGTATCCTCGAAGCCTTCACACCTGCTGTATCCAAAAATAAGTTTCAAACATGGTTTAAAAAAAAAAAAAAAAAAAAAAAAAATCACGATTTTCTTTTTCAAAAAATAATTTTTTTTTTTAAATTAAATAACTTGCGGCACTGAAAAGGTTACCAAGTCAGCCTTTTCCTTTTAAAATCCCTTAACCAGTAAAAACTAAAGTAAAATTCACAAATGTGATGTTCTCTACATAAGATAGCCATTGAAAACAGACAATTACAAGAACTTGTAATAATTTTGAAAAGGAAAAAAGATATGGCGCAACTTGTATATTTTACAAAGGAAAGTTAACACGTAGAAAACTTCTACGTTACTTTCGTCGATACACGATAAATTAACTGGTTTCAGAGGGGGTATGAATTAAGTTCAAGATTGAAAAATAAACAGTTTCCAATATTTCTGCGTATTAGTTTTCCTTCTAAAATAAAATCTGTCTTCCTTTTCCTACGCAGTTGCAAATTTTATGATCGCAATAGCCTGTTTTCTCCAAGCTCCATCTTAACGAAATATTCTAGGATTTAAATTTACTGAGAAACTTTAGTTCATTTCAAAATTGTACTATCAATTTGGGAATACCCTATGACAATATTCCATAAAGTATGAGAGCAATTTTGAAACCACGGTCGCTCAGTGGTAGAGCGCTCACCTCTGGTCCGTGGAGTCCCCGATTCGATCCCGGTTCGTGCCATGTGGGATTTGTAGTGAGCAAAATCCGTGTGCATGCGTTGTCTCGGGGTTCTCTCGTTTCCTCTTACTTTCTTCATTCCACCAATTCTCCCATCATCCATTCGGTCTTATCCAAAGTAGGGATGGCCACAATTTTTTAAAAAAACTAAATATTTCGAAGACTAAAAAAAAAAAAACTACAGGAAAAACTAGAAATTGTTCGAAATATAAAGAAGACGAAAAAAAAATATCCACGAATAAAATATTCATTTTAATACAGTTAATGTAACTCACGGTACTTTGATATAACTAATGTTTCTCTGTAGTTATGGACATAAAAAAAATAGCTCTAGTTCTATGTAGGCTGAAGCTGAATGTTAGCAGTTTTTGCTTATTTAACAGTCAGTCGCAGTAGCCGAATTGGGTATTAATCAATGTTACAGTTTTTCTTATACACGTGCTGTTTTCAGAAATATGAAAGAAGGATTGTACTTAGGCAAAGTCCCGAACTACGTACGTTCAATATGTACGTACATTGGTTACAGCGTAACAGAATTCGGGTATTCCCCGAAATCTGTTTTATCTCAATGTGATTGTAAACTCGGTTTCGTGAAACCTACATCATTCTCATTTACCGCTGAACATGGGCAAGTCAAACATATGGGAACACTTCACTACTCGCGACAAAGGCAGTTCAAAGTGCAATTATTGCGAGACCGTAATCCACAAGAGGTACAACGACTAGTTTGTGGTACCATATAAGAGTACGCCACATAGGTGTTATCCCGAGTACATCCCGACAGCAAGTGTTAGATGTTATTGTAGAAAATTCACATAGTGCAGCCAAAGAAACAAAGCTAAGAGATAAAATGTTACAGCTTGCAATAGACATATCACTGGAAAACTTTTTTTTTTTTGTCTCTCTCGCGATAACTGCCGAATGCGTGAACAGATTCAAATGAAGCTTTCAGATTGTTTATTGGCTCAAATGACAGGTCAAGTTCGTTGGGGAAGAAAATCGGACAAGCGGGAGGGGGTGAAACCCTCCCTTAAAAGAGCAAAAATGTAGAAAAATTAAGAAAACTACAGTGAAAAACGAATGGACTCTTTTCTGTTACAAGAGCCTTTATAAATGTGCAAACATACTTCGATATTTCAGGCTATTGGTTCCGAGGCAGTAGGGGAGTAAATCGGACAAGGGTGTAGCCAGAAAATGAAAAATGGGGTGTTCTAAAAATGCATACTGAAGAATCCGAATGAAACTGACAGGTTTCGCGAGTTCTACTGTTCGAAGAACCTTAAGGTTAATGTAAAGCAACGATCTCCAACAAAGATTGCAGCACTACCTCCGTATGTGTCTAATTTTTATCGTTGCATGAAATTTCAATGCTGCTTCCACAAATTTAAGCTTACAGTTCTAACTTTCAGGGAACAAAGTTCATAACCAATTCAAGTGTTCTATCAATGCCGATTTTCTATTTTAGTTTTTTTTTTCGTTGTTGAAATCGTTTGATCGTTGTGAATATCAAAACGTATAACAATGAAGCTCCTTAAAAAAACTGTATTGATCAAACTCAAACTAGTTATGAACTTTCTTCCCTGAAAGTTAGAACTAGGTTTGAATTTGTAGGAGCAGCACTGAAATTTCGTGAACGACAAAAATACATTAGACATATACGAAGCTAGTGCTGTCATCTTTTGTTGGAGCTCGTTGCTTTACATTAACCTTAAGACTAGTAATTGACCGAGCGAAGTGAGGCTCGGCACTTGTGTGTGTGTGTGTGTGTGTGTGTGTGTGTGTGTGTGTGTGTGTGTGT
>JAGDQP010003176.1:50321-61740 GCA_022664845.1 Lepisma saccharinum
TGTGTGTGTGTGTGTGTGTGTGTGTGTGTGTGTGTGTGTGTGTGTGTCTCACGATAACTGCCGAACGCGTGAACCGATTCGGATGAAACTTTCACAATGTTTATTGGTTCAAATTACAGGTCAAGTTAGTTTGGAAAGAAAACCGGACAAGGGGGAGGCGATGAACAAATGGCCCTAAAAGGACAAATGTAGAAAAAAACAAGAAAACTATTATATAAAAACAAATTCAATGGACTGTTTTCTGTTATACGAGCTTAAAGAACTTATAAAGAGCCACAATTTTTTGAAAACGAAAAACTACTTTCGAAAATGACCAGCACTAATCCAAAGTTGTCTGAGGGTTCTAGATAAAATTGAATTCAATGAGAGCCATTTAAATGCAGTCAAATCAATAGAAGATACGCAGTTTTGTATTTTCATCTTTCAGCATACACATACGTAAACTTTATACTTCAACTGAGTTTAAACTGATTTTGAACAATGTGAGGAAATCAAATAATTTGATGCAAATACAAATATAGAAAGAAGGTAATGAATATTGATGAAAACTGGCTTGATCTTGCTCAGGATACTCCTATGGAGAACGTTTGTTACTTCAGCGATGAACTTGCAAGTAATAAGGTAATGCTACAAAACTTTTCTGTGTGTTCGTTTTCATATGTATATTAGTTTTCGTACAAAAATAACATATAATGTGTAAATATAATAATTGTAACCTTATAATGTGAATTGGGTTCCTACGTTCTCTTCTAAAATTTAGTGTTTTATACGCAATGAAAAAAATCAAATAGTTTAAAATTCTAGTCAGATCACTTTGGTTTTGGTTTACATCCCACGAGCCTATCATCATTATTCCTTATAGGCCTATTCCTCACATATTAAGGACTAAAAGGTAGTTCAAAACTTATGGACTAAAAGGTAGTTCAAAACTTATGGACTAAAAGGTAGTTCAAAACTTATGGACTAAAAGGTAGTTCAAAACTTATCTGATTCATACCAAAGAATGATTAAAAATACTGCACTTTATTTCAACTTAATTTAAAAACTGAGTAGTGGCTTCGCAATGGATTCACCAAAGGAAATAGACTCAAACTTTCTGAAGCAAAGGTGGTCAGGGTCATTCCATGTCAATTCAACACCTTTTCCACTGCACCCTCTCAGAGTTTTCTGAAAGTTCAAAAAGTCAAATGTTCCGTGTTTTTAGTTTACAAAATTACTTATTACGCAGCAATAAGTAGTAAGCACAGAGATCGGAGAGGGCTCATTTTAAAGCTCTTGTACTAAGCTTTCATTTGATATACTCGACAAGATTACACAAAATTTTGCATCCCAAAAATTAAAATAAGAATTACTCAAAATCTGACATCTTGATTATTTCCAAAAAATTCTAATATGTTGGTCATACGTAATAAGTAATTTTGTAAAAACACTGAACATTTGACTTTTTGAACTTTCAGAGAACAAACCAGTGCATCAAAAAATCTGAAATAACTTTTAATGTTCTCAACGGATACTAGAGGTAAACCAAAAATCATACAAATCTGAGAGGTAGGGATGTACCGATATATCGGTATCGGTGATATCGGCAAATGGACACCGATACTTACCGATATATTTTCCGAATAATTTTTAATTTGTTTAATATTAACAATGACACTCATCTTTCATGGGTCTCTATAGACTTAAAATTCGTCTAAATGATTATCGATTTCTTTATGCATGTGTACGCCTTTGATTTGCACTACAAATATTTTTAGTCTGTCCATGCCAAAATAGTAGCTCATGTTAAAAACAAGTAGTAGTAACTGAAGGAAAGCCAAAGGTAACTTCAGTCACGAAGGCACACCCGGGATTCGAATTTCGGATCTCAAACGAGTCAGGTTTCGATTAGGAACAAAATGCTTTGCAAGTGAACCACTCTACGCTCACATTGTCAGTATTTTCCCTGTACAATGCGCACGCTACGGGAACGACGCATGGGGGACTCCACATATTCTCGACCTATGGCATAAGGTGAAGTGGGTGGTCACTGGTCAGTCCCACGCTCAGCCGCCTTTATCTCCCAAAGTGCCCAGGAGTACAAAGGACAGTTCGGTATTCAATTTGATTGTAGGCTCAGTGCACCTCAGAGCGCCAAATAAGAGAGAACTGAAGAAGATCCTGGTGTCAGGATTAGAACCCGAGCCGCCAGTTTCGTAGTAACTTCAAGTAAAAATAAAGTGAAATTAACCAATTTCATAATAATAATAAAAAAACAATCAGTTATCACAGTTTTGGTCCTTTTTGAAGAAAGTTGGACGCGTTTAGAGGAAATATTATTTTGTCCAAAATATATTTTCTGTCTAGCGTAATATGAAATTCTGCTTTATATTTTTGTATGTGAAATTTTGGCCTTATATCTAATTTACGTTGTCCATAACGTGTATCTTTGAAATGACTGCAAATATGAGCAAACGCAAAAACACGTCCTTCATTATTTTGAGGGGCTTGAATTTTGAGCAGTGAAAGTTCCACTCTGTGTCCCCTAGGAGGAGTAAAACGGAGGTCAGGGTTTACGTGAAAATGTCAAATGACAAAAGTGGTCGAGTGATACCTAGTGTCAACGGATTTGACAAGAAATAATTTGGGGAACCTTAAAATTTCAAATTGTTCCATATTCCAAATGGCAGTAAGATGAAAGTTCTAAAACGAAATTTCTGTTCTTCACTAAGACAGCAAGAGGTCTAGAAGTTACACTTCACAGCAAAATCTGTGTCTAACTACTGTTGTCATGATTCTTTTCGTAGTTCTAACATACCCACAAGTAAGCTATGTTAGTCCTATAGTTCTGTAATGCTAGGAACATTTCGAAACATTTTCTTTATCAGAGTTTGCTGATGAACGTTAATTGTCAATGTTGTGAAGAGGTTCCAAATTGCTGACAATGAGTTTTCTAGCGTGTTCCTAAGTACATATGCCTTAACCACTAAATAGTGTATTTCCAGTTACACATTGCTGATTAAAGTTTCTGAGATACACGCGTTGAAGTTCTTTATTTATAGGCTGAACATGTAGAAACTATTTAGTGGTTAAGGCATATGTACGTAGGAACACACTGGAAAACTCATTGTGAGCAATTTGGAACCTCTTCACAAACACTGACAATTTACATCCATCAGCAAACCCTTATAAAGAAAATTAAATAAAAAGAAAATGTTTCGACATGTTTCTAGCAGTACGAAACTATGGGACTAGCATAGCAGCTTGTGGGTATGTTATAACTTCGAAAAGAATCATAACAACAGTTAGATACAGATTTCGCTGTGAAGAGTAACTTCTAGACCTCAATGCTGAGTGAGGAATAGAAGTTTCGTTTTAGAACTTTCATCTTACTGCCATTTGAAATATGGAACAATTTTAAGGTTTCTCCAAATTATTTCTTGTAGTAAACCCGTTGACACTAGGTATCACTTGACCACTTTTGTCATTTGGCAATTTAACGTAGACCCTGACCTCCGTTTACTCCTCCTAGAGGACACGGAGTGTACCTTTTTATAGCTAATAATGTTAGCCCCTTAAAATAATGAAGGACGTGTTATTGAGTTTTCTTATATTACCAGTTGTTTTGAAGATACACATGGTGGCAATGGACTTGGATGGACACGAAATGTGACCGCCGCCATTTTGGACGGGGTCAACATAGCGACTTGAAACTTTCGGCAAAATATTTCTTTTGTCGAGACCTTTGAAACGATATATTACTCGATCCCCTTTGCGATTTGAAACTTTCAAGTTGACCCCTCGTACCCCTACTTGGGGGGGGGGGGGTCTGGGGTGGAACTTTTATAGCTCAAAATTCAGACCTCTCAAAATAATGAAGGACGTGTTTTTGCGTTTGCTCATATTCGCAGTCGTTTCGAAGATACACGGGGTGGAAACGGACTTTATGGACACCGTGTATATTATTACAATGTTGATAAATTATTTTGAAAAAGTCTTATATAGGAAAAGTGGTATCGGTACATCCCTAGTGAGAAGTAGAATTTTGTTTGAAAGTGTGTATTTCCCATGGAATGACCCTCACCGCAAGCTATTATTGAAAAGGCGTTAAATTTGGCGCTAGGCGCCAACAGGAAAAAACATACTAAAAGATTAAAAGCGCTAAATTGCATCTCTATCATTAAGCAACTGATTCTGATTAATCAACTTTGACGAGATATCCAATCAGTTGTAAGAAGTAACATTCCAAGTGAACTAAAATTTTCAACTACCTCATCGGTATTCGCAGTTGCAAAATATCCTGGTTTTGGGTGAGGGAAAAAACAATGTTACAACTAGACGTTCTCATTTAGCGCGCGCACACACATGCCTATAAAAAGTTAGGAATTTTTACGAGACGCACTCCACAAGAAATTTACTACATTTCATAGAATGGAAAGTACATTTCATATTAGTTTAATATTAATCACGTGAAAGACATACAAAATCAATTTAGTTTCTCTCTATATTAGTTACTTGTTATACTGCGCTGAATATATTGCAATGCTGTTCCTTCGGACGGGTAGAATGTAAATGTGAATGCAAGGGTAGAAAATTTTTTTTTTTTTACATCACCCATTGATTTCACATCGCATTTTGTTTTCTACAAATCCGAAAAGCAATAATATTGAAGAACATTCAACGCCGTACAGGCTAACAGAAGTTCCAAATATAGACAATTACGATCACTGCCTCTGTGCACATAATGTATATAAGTGCTTTGGCCCCTACCTCCCTTTGAGTGCGTTTCCATTTATAAAGAAATGCTAGATTCCGGCGTTGCTCACGATAAACTAGTACAGCATGAATGATCTAGTAACGCAACGCTGCACTTGACGGCCGATATCGCGCTTTATTCGCCTGTTCCCGGATGCTCGTGGTTTTTCAATGACTGCGCCACACTGTTTATTGCTGAATATACTATTTCTTTCCACGAATTTTCCATGCACTAAATGGTGGTAGTTCAATAAGGTTGTTTATATCCTCCTGGTAGTAGTTCAATAAGGTTGTCAATATCCTGGTGTTTAAATGCGATATGAATAATCCTGAATAACTTGTAAATGAAGGGAAAATCTGCTTTAACCGAACTTATGAAAGATAACCTTTCACTGTTTACATGTGACTAACAAACGTTCCATTCACATCCACGCAATTAACTTTATATCTAGAATTTTATGCAGATTCACCCTAAAATTGGTGCTAATTACTCCGTGTTACCCTAAGTGTAAAATTTCACAACATACTGAGTAGTCAATTTCCAAAACGTCTTTTTGTCCACATTTCAGTATGGGTCGTGGACTAATATATATACTAAACTAACCTACTGTAGCTATACTTGTAAACAGTAAGAGGGCAATGTCAATATTCGTCCGCGTGCAACCATATCCGGCTAAAGCAACATTTTACTAACAAAGAAGGGTCACTGTTCTTACACACACAAATCCTATTCACACTTAATACATCGCAAGCAACATAACTAGATATGTAGATTACCAAAATTTAAGTTGCCATGGTCCAGGGGCAGTGGAGTTCCGAAATTTCGAATGTCACAATAAAGGCAGTAGTGAGGTTTTAATGGAATACAATGAAAACGGGAAAAGTAATCAAAACTTGCACAACATATAACTGACCACAAGTAGTAAAAAAACACCATAAGCAGTGTTGCCAACGCAGAACGTTTACAATTTTTTT
The DNA here is from genome assembly GCA_022664845.1 of Lepisma saccharinum. Classification (NCBI taxonomy): domain Eukaryota; kingdom Metazoa; phylum Arthropoda; class Insecta; order Zygentoma; family Lepismatidae; genus Lepisma; species Lepisma saccharinum. The sequence goes on from JAGDQP010003176.1 coordinate 56,031, forward strand.
AAATAGCATCATATACCAATTAATGCAATGGAAAAGTACTGGCACAGAAAAAAATTGTACAAGTTGGTTACACAGTATTGCAAACTATGGAAGATATATGAGCTGAAAGTTGTCGGGTTAGAAAACATGTGAGACAGGACAATATACTGGTATCTGGGATTGCAGTAAAAACGATAATCAGCACGTATACTACCGGGGGTTGGGGAATAGTGAAACCATTGTCACCACTAAATGGAAACACGTGTCAAGATAGATTTAAAAGGCACTAGTAACAAACAAAACTTGTGAACGCTGGTACTATAGTGTTGCAATTTTCGTGTTTGTGTGATATATCTTCCATAGTTTGCAACGCTGTGAATTAGTTGGTATATATTTAAAAAAAACCGTTGGCAACACTGCATATGGTTTTAGTTACTGATTTTGATTAATTTTCCAGGAGCCCCTAGCTCCCCTTCCCCTCGACCTAGCACTTTAAATTTTGGTAATCTACATATCTCGTTATGTTGCTTGCGATGTATTAGGTGTGAATAGGATTTGGGTTTTTGAGAACCGTGAGCCTTCCTTGTAAGTATAGTGTGGTTTCTGTAACGATTTTCTGGGCATTACTTCCAAAGTTGGTAGGCCGTCTGGTTTTCGACTAAAAACCTGATGAAAGCTACGAAAATTTAAGAAATCATCAATCTTTACGTCCAGTTCACTGATTTTCTGTTGTTCACATTTATTATTAATGATTGCATTTTTCGTACATCTTAAATTAGTGACCATGGGAACGTGGAGGTTAGGTAAGGTGCGGTCATGTATCTTTACACTTTCTGCTCTCATATAAGTCACAGTTCTTTTCACCTGTAGCAATGTTCACAATATAAATGCACGTAACTTTTCCACAATCCAGTCATGTGGTAACCTTTCGCCAAGTAGTTCCCTCCGCTTCCCGAATAGTTCCATGTTTTAACACCGATTAGACAAAAACTCAATTTTCGTTCAATTTATATATTACTAGCCATACAAATGAACAAATTATCCATTTCTTCCCTGTAAATTTTACTAGAAACGGCCGACCAACTTTGGAAGTTAACCCATTTTCTGTCGCTACCTGTATGGCTGTGCATATGAAAGTGCCAGAAACATCTTTACGTCGCTGACTGCTGATCGTGGGTTAACAGGAGGAATTGGATGAAACTATTAGGAAATTTGGGTTAGCTTTACTTTACACCAAAGGAAGTAAAATTTACAGGAGAAAGATTGTTACCAAAGTGTGTAGGAGTATTGAAACGCAAATAAAAGTAACTCAGTCATGATCCAGTGTTATCAGGGTGAAATACGTAGATATACGTGGGACTATATGTGCATCCGCCATAGGTGGGGGTGTGTGCCATTTTGTTCCACACGCTAATTGACCGGCTCAGACAAAAATGTAGATATATGACCGCACCTAACCTCCACGTTCCAATGGTCACTCAGACGAAATTCGGCAAATGAAATTACAATAGGATATGAGAAATGTTCACTATGACAGTATTCCTCCGCGTGTCACCATATCCGAATGGACTGGAGTGTGTATTTTCCAAATTATTTTCGTCGTGTTATACTATTTTGTGGATAGTTACACGTCGGTTTGTGCGTATGGAAGTAACAGTGCCAATTAGCTTTTAAGAACGACTGGTGTTGACCGTATAATGTTGGTGAATAGGGTGGTGTCGATGATGTAAAACTTGACCGGAAATTATTCCAATAGTAGCAGCAAGCACTATTTTGTGAACTTATTTAACAGAAGGTATTGATATATAGGTAACGTATAGAAAGCGTAAGTTTTTGGTAACAGTTAACGATGTGTAGAACAGCATATTTGCGTATGCCTATACCCCCCGCGCATTACACCATCCAGCTCCCTTCGGACACACCATGACCACCTTGCACACATCCCAGCGAGTACCTCGCCCTCTAAGGCTCTCTCGGCATTACTTCATATGTTAAGACGTAAAACAAACAAGAATATAGTTTCCAGAATAGACATGAAAATATTTTAAAAAATATATATATATATATATATATATTTTCGCCCCCCGATACGGAACGTTATACAAGTGTTGTTTCAATACCGTACACACACGTTGCAAACGTTAATTTCCCTTATAAATTTTATATTGTTTTAAAGCTTTTGGAAGCTACAAACTGCACAATGCCAGCAAATTTTCTGAAATATTACCTTTCTTCTGCAATGTAGAAATTTTGGCCGGCTTCTAGATATCAGAAAATCAACTTCTTCCGTAAAGAGTGATGAGTCAGATCTATACATTTTCAAACGTAAAAAGATTTTGAAGACTTTGGATAAGAAATGACAGCTAACATTACGAATACATCCGAAGCCTATGCTTAAAATACACCTTATGATGGCTGTAATATTATCAGAACATATAAACTTCGAAGCATTTCAATAAAACTTTTGCTGGAAAATTATTTTATACACACACTACACCGAACTACAAGTATAAACTAAGAAAAAAAAATACATAAATGTAACAGCTACGTGGTTCAACAGCTTCGAACTGAATTTGCAGTGTAACGTTATTATTAGTTTCCATGATTCTACAGAATGTGCTTCTAGAAAGTTCATCGATCACAAAATGGCGGCATCTAAAGAGAAAATCAAACCTACATAGAAATTCAATATTGTAAAATATTTAAGTCTTATTCCATGCAATCTATAAAACTACCTACTCCTTTCTTGTGTTACTCGAACAAATTACTAAACTTCTGCAAAAAGCAATAATTGTAGGGAAACAAATTAACAAACCTTCACTCCGCGTCGTGTCCTCGCCGTTTTAACTTCTTCAACACGTTTAGCTTCACTACACGTTCTCTAACGTCTATCACTATTGGCCATTGGCAGATTCTGTTCAGCATAAAAACGACCAATAGCCATAAATCTTTCAAATATTTAGTTTTTATCCAGTGACTAGTCCTGCCGACTCGACGGAATCGGGAACATTCGTCAACTACTACGACGGGAAAATAATGGCCCAATCCGAAATGCTTCCTTTCCTTTCTTCCTTTTGCTGAGAAACCAAAGGAGTCAAGTGAAGGAACCTTTCTATTCTATTCTATTCTAAAACGCTCCTTGGAGCGAATAAGGCCTCAGCCAGTTTAGACTATTGGCCTGTTAAAATGTATATATGTGAGTATATAATAATGAATTAAAATAATCGTGAAAAAGTTATAAATATGATTTGAGTAAAAAGTGAAAAAGTATAGAATAATTGGTGATAAAAGTATTAAACGTGATTCATAGGCTCGCCACCTCTATAAAGAGGTGTGAGAAAATGGGGAAACGACGTATACGGGATGCAATGTGAAGTTAAAAAGAGAAAACTGCAACAGGAAACGATGTACAGTACGTGTAAGGGAATGTATAGTGTATGTGTGTGTTATATGTATGTAAGTGTGTATGTCAAAATGTCTGATGTGCACTTAAAAAGTCTGTCACAATTTAACTCTTCTCGACACGTACTCACCACACCACACAACACTAGATGTTCTCAGTTGCACGTCTAATCGTCGAATCCCCGAAGGAACCTTTGAAGGAGTGTAGGAAGCATTTTGAACGTTGTACACTTAGCGAATATAGCGACATCTTTCAAAAGAATTAGGAGCGTAAACAACTGTGCAGCGGGATAGTAGTGGTGTTTGTGATATCGTAGGCAAACAACCCCAATTGAAAAAGCACGAATAATTAGAAACGCAAACAATTGCGCAGTTATACTCGTTTTGCAAGATGCTTTGATCGCGTGAGGTTTCCCCTCTCCTTCGCTCGAAGGGTATTGTACGGCGCGTGTTTTTAAGACATTGGTTTATATGGTCATATTCAAGAATGCTCATTAGGAGGCAAGGGGTCGCTTTCCCCTCCTCCCCTAGCCCGAGAAAATGATACTAATATGGCACAAAATGTGGGGATTATGTCAGTCAAAAAAAGAAGGTAGTATGTGTATGTGATGTCCCCCCTCCCGGAAATCGTAACATGGGCGCTCTTGGTCATATTCCTTATTTATTCGTTACGTGTACCGACCAGTGAGCAAGTCTTTTATTACAATTGCAATTCTTCTCGTTCTTCTTTTTTGAAAGACTTTTCAGGGAACAGCTACACATAAATGTTTCAGTGCGTTTTGTAAGTTGTTTTATTACTATTGTTACATAAATCAGCGAAAAGGTTTGGTTTCAAAACGTTCAAAATGCAGTGCAAAAGAATTGATACTAAATAAACTATTGACAACGTGATACGTGCAACAAATTGTTGAAATTTTTACAGAGTAACTGCATATTATTTGAAATCAATTTTGTGACATTTTCTATTCCTCAATAGAACAATTTATATATTGTGTTCAGTAAACAATATGAACAAGAAGAATCATCCTGAATATCCGCATATCCTGTTTTGATAGCGGAATACAGCTGCACCTGTTATTATTAATGTACATAAGATGGATACTGCTCACCTTTGTCCTATGGCTAGGCTCGTGAAATTCTGTTAAACTCGAAGTGGAAGTAGTTCAGTTGGTACAGCGCAGGGATTCCGCAAGTAATTTGTTTGCTAGAGTGTAAAGTCAGAGAGGGGGCATGCACGGTTTCTATCGATTTTTGACCGTATAAATTATAAAATTTAGAGTTCTCTAGAAAATTTGGGGGTGACACCCCAATAGGGGCTCTGACAGAATCACTGGTAGAACGTTAGATTCTCATTCTGAAGGTCCTATGTTCGATACCAGCGACGGACCATCCTGACAGGTTTTTTCCAGGGATTTTCTTCAGTCACATCAGGCAAATGCCGGATGATACCTTCAACTTAGGCTCTGGTCGACTCCTTCCCTTCCTGACCCTCCTGGCTGAGGTTTTCCTCAGTCACGCCAAAGAAATGCCTGGATGGTACCTTCAACTTAGACCCTGGTAGACACCTACCCGCACCCTTTACCTTCCCCTGACCCAGGCTGAGCCTTAGATGCCTGAAAGTAATAATTAAAGTTCAAGTTCGAACCTCATGGGCGACCATCCTGGCAGGTTTTCCAGGGTTTCCCTCTTTACTAAGCGAATACCGGAATGGCACGTAAGTAAGATTCTGACCGCTGCCTTTTCCATTCTTTCCTTTACCATATGTCGGGCCGGTTGCTTAAAGTTATACTTCAATTCAATTCAACAAGAGGCAATCCAACGTGATATTTAAAAAAAACAGCAATAGATCAGGTCATTTATTGTAATATTTTCCTATCTTGTACACAAGATATAAGAGAATGAACCGCACCACATACAGCGTCTACTAAGAATAGTGCTTTAACAAAACTTCTTTCGATTTTGAAACTATTATCCCCAACAACGCAAGAAGACGCTTACCTAAAATAAATGCTTTCTTCCCAGTATTTTTTTTTAATGTTGCTGCAAATAACAACAGAATCTCCAGAATACCACGAAAGAATAAACAAGCAATGAAAGGAACGAGTGACTAACTCCATTGATACAATGGAAGGAACAACAGAATGCAAGATGCTAATCCCGTGGGACTACCCTCCCCACACCACCAAGGATTAGGGAGTATAGGATTGCCAGCTCGCATAAGCCACAATAATTTGAACTAAGAGCGATAATTGCATAGTAGTGGCACCTGGTGATCGGCAGGGGGAACTACCTAGCGGATCAACGACCGTTGATAATGGATTTACATTCG
>JAGDQP010003176.1:78204-96704 GCA_022664845.1 Lepisma saccharinum
AGGAGAGGGGAGGTTAATTAAAAATTCACTTTTTGTAGTCGGTACGGGATTGGCTGGGAACTTCTGATAAGAGCCAATCAGGAACCACGGAACTGTCTCACTGAAGGTTGTGTTGTGTATATGATTTAGTGTGTCTGAGGAAGCCGAGTGTTTTGGTAGTCGGCGAAAACGTTTACAAAAATTTTAATTTTTTTAAAAATAAATGGTACTGCTTTGCTCAGTCATTATTTTATTTTACCTTTGGTATATAAAAGCAAAGCTTTCGTATGGAGAATATCATGTTTACACTTGCTAATAATATGTAGCATATTAAAGACGCACAACTATTATTCATTACAGGATGACAGGTATACCGCATGTTTCTTATAAAGCTGTTCGTCTCTTAGAAATTATACTAAATTACGGCAGAAATGGCTGCTTATAAATTTTACCAATTGTAAAAAAAAAAAAAATCTATTTATTATCGTTATACAAATTTTTTAGTTAACGAAGTACGATTTTAAGAATCAAATGCCAATAGAACCATTGAAATGTATCAAGAACATAAGTAATAAAACAAAAGTTGTATGTGTGAAGATAAATGTGTGAAACCAGTTCGTCTCTCCTCTGTCACTGAAGAGCGAAGATAACATTTGAAGTGCTCTATCTCAAACTTCAGAAACAACACTCAGGATTACAGGTTGTAATGGTCAATATTACGAGAATTTGCAACAGAGTGTAAACGTTAGGACAAAATTCCTTTCAGCAGTGTACTTAGACTATCACCAGAAGTACGAGGACTCTTCTCTAGAAAATGTTTCTTCCACTTGTTTTGCCGCATCTAAAATTCGGCATTAACAATACACTTTCTTGCAAATCATCGCTATAAAGATCTACAGATGAAGCGATTGATTGAAAATCTGCATCTCCACTACAACTGTGCTTTGCACAAGGTGATGCAATTTGAAGTTCCTCATGATGTTTGCCAAACAGTGCTGTGATCTCGCTGATAAAATGATCAAGGGACGGCAAACACAAAGTACATTGAAAATTAATCTTCGACTGTTTCAGCTTTATAATTTTCTCGCCTCCAATACCTCGTTAACAAACAAAAGTTTAAACAGTCACTTCCCTATTTGAATTTATGGATAGACCAATGTCAAGACTGGATAGATGACTGTCGTGCGACAGACAGCTACCCCTGTCCGAAGGACCCGCGCACTATTCTCATATCTCGATTCATTGAAGTCTGTTCTGTTGAAGATACGTGGATTTCGTCTGTGAGCAAATTACTGGTCTCATTATCTGAGACTTCTATAACCTATCTTCGTGATTATTTTGAAAGAAATTACCCAATATCTCTTGAGCAAGTCGTTTGACCATTTTTTAATACATATCTTTTTTTAAAAAAAAAATCTGATCTACGTGTCTTCTATTCTTACCTCAACGAAATGTGTCACTTCTGTTCGGAAGGCGAAAATTGACTATAGTTATTCACTGTACTTTTTCCTCTTCTACTGTGTATATCTGAAATCTTAGCTTAATAAAAAGTCATATGGGAAAACAGCTTTGGCGCTGAACGCAAGTGCTGTAGGCAGATTAACCACCTACCACCAAGAGTCATTAGTATTGTTTCCGCAATTGCATACCAAGACCCACAGGGAGTAATTGCGTCTTCGATTCGAAGACAGTTCAACCAACATACCGATTTAAGACCAAAAAAGAACAAAAGTAGGATCGAACCAACCTACAGCGACCGTACATTAAAAAAATAATTAAACTCTTTAGCTTAATTCGAATAAAAAGATTTCCGATTGTTATTACTTATTGTTGACAACAAAACATAGTTGCACGTCTTGCAATTAAGATAAAAAACACTGAACTGCTGAACAAGACTACATGTAACGTCGACCTTCTAGCAAAGATCCTCATCAGACATTCACATCAGAGTGTATGTCTGATGAGGATCTTTGCTAGAAGGTCGAAACGTTACATGTAGTCTTGTTCAGCAGTTCAGTGTTTTTGTTACTTATTGTTGTGTTGAAAACTGGCTTGATCTTGCTCAGGATAGAATCCTATGGAGCACGTTCGTTACTGCGGCGATGAACTTGAGTTATGTAAGCCATAGAGTAAGTAAGTAATCAGAGAAGCCGAATGAGCGTACAGAGTAAGTAAACACTTATCATCCAGTGGCCATAGCTCAAATGGTAATAGCTTCGCATTTGGGAGGTCCTGGGTTCGATACCATGACCGACTATCCTGTTTAAGATTTCTTCATGGTTTTCCTTCAGCTACCTCAGGCAAACGCCGGGATGGTACTTTCCAAACTAGGACCTGGAAGACTCCTTCCTGCATCCTTTCCCCTACTTGAGCCATAGATGCCTAAAGGCAATAAATATATCCAAATTCTTAATCACTTAACACTAATGTTAACTAAAATTACATGTTAGTAACTCTTTTTATGATGCATATTTTGAAAGTTGATTTTTATGGTCCATAGTAACTATGAACTTTGGCCCGTCTCGATGATATGAGTGCAATGCTGTTAAAATACACAAATATCCATGCCGCAAGCTGGATTCGAATCCGCAACTTAGTATACAACGGCCCAGTGTCCTAGACCATACGTCTACCGAGGTCGACACGTTGAAAGTAAATACAATATGCTTGTAAGAGTCTTCTTGTATTAAATTCCTTTACAACCGAATTTGTTTTTCTGGCCTAACTGACTTTTAGAAGCTTATCTAAATCAGGAGGGATGTTATATCTCGACCCTAGGCAAGAGCACAATCGAGGTAAATAGCACAAGCCGCCGGCTCATGCTTTAAAGGATGTGGTGTTCCGGTTTTTCCTGTACAAATTAAGCCAGAATGGCTTTATATATGGTCCACATGCTCCTACCTAGCCGCACAATAAATTTACATGCTTACGTGACAAGTCACTAGATTTTAGAAAATTTCGGAAAATATTAAAAGAAAAATTAGAGTATCTATTCATACAGTAAAAATATCTAGAAGATAGTGAAATAGTATAGAGAAGGGCTAAATCATATCTTCTGTCATTTAAAGATTTTTCAAATGTAATACGCGAACTTGATATATCCCCGATATCATACCGTACAGAGTGATTTAGCTGATAACCGTCTTCTCTATGAACTTCGATCTGTTTTGAATGGTTAGTAATCATTCATAGATAACTCTGTAACATTCGTTTACCGTGTGAACATGAGACTGGGTCAAACTGTCTTTTGAAATTAGGGAACGTGTGCCCAAGTGCCAACCAGATCTTTTATTATGACAACTATCAAATCAGGACTAATGTCTATTCCCTATGGAGGACAGGTGCCCGGGTGCCCACCCCCTGCTTCAAATTTTGGTTAGTTTTTGCTTCGTTTTCTAAAAAAAAAAAAATTCTAGAGGATATATACACACACAGAAAGATTTTTTTTTTGCTTTGAACACGGTGTCCTGGGTTGGCTTTATTAAAAGTTGGTCACCCCTACACTGTATTTATATTTAACTCGTGTGTATATTTTTTATTCTTTTCGCTACAATTAAATTTACGTGAATATATAACAGTGAATATTTAGCTCGTGTGTATATTTTATATTCTTTTAGCTACAATTAAATTTACGTAAACGTATAAAATATCGAAAGGACAATAAATCGACCATGGCACATTAAAAGAGGTAATTTAGAAATCTTACAAATAGTAATTTCAAGCCTATGTAAATTTAATACTTTGTATTTTATTGTTCAGATATCTTTGGTAATTTGATCCTGATATTACACATGAAATATAACTTTTGCTACATTGCATTTTGTTGTCATTGATTAATGGGGGATGTCCGTGTTTATGCCACTTGCCAGCCCGCGCTTTGCTTTTTCCTGGAGAAGTTTAATTTTTGGTCGAGAGATGTGTATAGAAGGTCAGCACGTCTGTTTTAATTTTTTCTTCTCTATCTTGCCTTTTACGCATATGGCGTGGGTTCTTTTTTTTTTTTTTTTTGCACAGCTCTAAATGCGTTTGTACCTTTTTGTTGGGAACTATTGAAGAGATTTTTTTTTATTATTTATTTATACCACACCCTCTACACTTGCTGGTAATGCTACTGATCTAGGATTATTTTTTTAGGTTACATTATACAAAGCTAATAATCATTGTTTATAATGTGGTTTTATATATACACCAAAAGGTAACACAGAAAAATAGAGGAACTATACTATAATTCTAGTTCAGTAAATAGAGGTACATACAAGTACGATTTCTGCAAAATTTAGTTACTTTAGTAGTAAAAGTTTCTGAGAAAATGGTACATGTATGTCCAAAAAATGCACTTTCGAGAAATTAAAGCGTGAAAATTCACAATGAATTTTCATGAATAAGGACAGATCACAACATTCAGAAAGCACTATAACCATATTCTTCGTCTTCGGCTCGGTCTTCATCCTTCGTGCACCTTCTTTTCTTCATTCTTCATTCCTTGGTAAGCTTCAGGATTGCCAACTCAGAGTTTGCTATTCGCTATCTGTCCATGTCTCCAAGGGCGCCGATTTCTCTGTAACTTTGGGGGGACCCATTCAGATTTTTTTTTTTAGGTGAGGGTCTAAGAAGGCACATATGATACAAATCCAATTCAGATTTTGCCAAATATTGTATATTCATAAAAAACACATATAATAGTATATATATAGTAATTATGAAGGCTTCCCCAGGCCCAGCTATTACAGAATTTAACTATGTTTGTATAACGTTAAAAAATTCACTAAAGCGTATTATGTTCTAACTAATAAGAAGAAAGTTTCTGCTGTTACTAGAAAATAAACTTAGGAAATATCATAAACTGATGTTACTCTATGCATTGGAGTTATTCAGCTTTTCCAAATGTGGTTCTCTTTCTGTCCGGCTCACCCTTCCGCCGCGCTATGATTTATTGGACAAATATTGTTTTTCTTCTTTTAATTCTCGGTTCCCGATCTCGACAGGCATGGTTCAAGTAGCTTTTGTCTCACCTATAGTGAAAAAAAAAAAAAAATTGAACAAGCTGAACAAAGAGGAAAAACAGACTTATCACACGCAAAACGTGGTCCATTTCGAAATCTCTTGCCCTTTTATAATTTGAATACGTTAGATAGAATGCTATAGAAATAACTACTACTCGATACACCTATAAGGTAACAGGCAACGAAAGAGTGACAACTACGCAAATTCATCGCAAAAATGTATTTGGACAACACCATACTACTCTCGAAAGAAATGTTTTAGGTACCCTATTTTGTACTAAAGCACTCTGCGTGCTGTATTGAAGCAATCCACACCGTGTCAGGCATAAAGAAGTAGCATGGGAAACAAAGTGAGTTGAACAATATTGAAACTGCTCACTTTAATTTCAAATTATGTGCGGAAGGTAAAAGGTACTGAGACATAGCCAAGCTTGTTGGCCCATAAAGAAACATAAAACAAAATAATTATTGGGGATTCGTTCTGGTTGACTAAGGAAACTAACTACCCGGAATGAAACCTACATTCTTCATTCTGTGAACAAAACTCAAAGAATTAGTGATAAAGATTTGGCTACTTCACTTGCCTAGTATATGCAAGTTAATGTTACAGATGTGTAGATGCGAACAAAAACTTGGGATTCAGATGTATAGCCAGAAATAAAACACACTTACCAGAAGAAAGCAGAAAGAAGTTCTAATTTCCCCAAAAATATAAATATGAGTGCCTTGAATTTTGGAAAAAAGTCCCCCCCCCCACCCCCTAGGATGAGACAAAGATAAACATATATTGTAGTGATGGATATCAGGACGTGTGGCGAAAGAAGAATGAAGCTTTCAGAAAGTAAAATATTGCTTCAATTGGTAAAAATGTTGGAGGGTCTGTTATGATTTTGGGTTGTGTAATTACTAATGGAGTGGTCAGTATTCATACCCTGGATACACATCTTCTAAATCCCAATTTTTTCAATGAATTTTGGATTGTTTGTGGTGTAACATTAACTTACATATCTTAGGCGAGTGAAGTAGCCAAATCTTTAGCACTAATTCTTTGAGTTCTATTCACAAAATGAAGAATGTAGGTATAATTCCGCGCAGTTAGTTTTCTTGGTTGGCCAGAATGGATTCTATTCCGCAGTAATAACTCTGTTTTATGTTTCTTTATAATGTATCCAACGGTAAAGCATGGCTTGCAAACAAGCTTGGCTTTTCTGACGCGGTATGGATTGCTTCAATACACTTCGTAGACTGCTCTTGTACACAAAAAGATTCCTAAAACATTTATTTCGAGAGTAGTATTGGGTTGTCCAAATACTTTTTCTTTGCAATGAATTTACGTAGTCCTCACTCTCTCGTTGTCTGTTACCTTACAGATGTATCGAGTGTAGTTAGTTCTATAGTATTCTATCTAAGGCATCCAAATTATCATAAAAGGGCTAGAGATTTCAAAATGGTCCGTGTTTTACGTGTGTTACAGTCTGTTTTTCCTCATTGTTGAACTTGTGCAAATACTTTTCTTACCCGCTGTATATAGTTTCCCTATTTATATGTTGTAGTAGAAACTCAAAATTACGGTTTAACGGTAAACAATAATTGCATCCAAACAGCAGTTTGACGGATGTATTTCCTAGTGCAAGTCTACTCCTACTTTTGTGTGAGTTCTTCTTGTCTCTTACTTTTCTTGTGTCTTTTTTTTCTTCTTAAATTATGTTTGTATTTGACAAAATCACGATGAATGATCCTTAACCCTCAGAACGCCAAGATAATTTCATCTCACGGAACGCCAAGATGAGTCATTTCCGACCCATGTATATTTCTCGTATCAAATAAAGTACTTGTTCAAAATCAAGGTATTTTAGAGTATGGGTGTATTCATTGTATTGTACGATTGCATTGTATTGTATTTATTTATTGTATTTTATATTTTCAAGTAGATACTACAAAATAATGAAACATACAGAAACATTAATACATCATATAAACCTCTTAATCATTTTCATGGCTGCACAAAAATGAAGGTACCATGAGTCTCTTACTTATTTACACATATAAAGTACTACATATAAAACTACCAGAATCTACCTTACTCTGTCACCTTATTCTGATTCTAACAAAGGAAGCGATTACATTGCTGACAGCATGCGGAGTACTTGTCTTTACCACTACACAAGCAGCATCGTCCACGTTTCTTCGCTCCTTGATTAAGAAATTATAATGTGTAGGTCGTTTGGAAGAAAACGTGTGATCATTAGAACCGACAACAACTTATTCTAATATAAAATGACATTTAAAAATAGTTACACAAAACGCGAAGATTGGGTCAAATTGACTCATGCTCGATTTTCTTAAATTATTACACAATAAATACATGGGATTAACGTTATTTTCTACCATAAGATATTTGGACACGTACGTGAAGAATACACAGAATTTCACTCTTCCATTTAATGACTAATGGACAAAAATAATATTTTCATTGTATGGGTCACTTATGACCCGATCTTGGCGTTCCGAGCGTTAAACGACAGAAAATACATTTTTCTTTTTTCTTTCATTCTTTCTTTCCTTTTCTTACAAAATGGTCTTTATCGATGTTATGCACTAAACTCCAGAAACAATACAAGCAATGCACGAATTAACTCCTTTAACAAGGAGATGGATATTACACGAGATGTAATTTATATAAGTACTGTAGCACACGAGTTTCAGGGAGGAATTTATCAATTAAATATATTTACCAAAGGGAGATAAGCTTAGTAGAAAGGGAAAACGAATGACAATGTACTGTAGAAATAGGAGAACCGACTTCACCTCATCATTTGGGCCCCCCATTACGGGGGCCCCACTTCAACTTTGGGGGGGCCCAGGGCCACCACAGCCCCCCCGGGATCGGCGCCCTTGCATGTCTCTCAGTAGCTTGGAGGTGTATGCAGCGCTTGAAATTCCCATCTTTTCGAGAACACTAATTCTTGCTTGACGGCCACTATTGAAACATAAAACAGCATCATACACTGCAATTTGTACGATTTTGGAAACGGCAAACGTAGTTTCTTGGACATCGTTGCCATATCAGTGCGTTGATACTTTTATTGGGGTTCTGTGTTTTCCCATCAAACATTTTTCCAAAAGGCGGCAATCCGCCAGAGCTCTATAGACAGGTTTAATTTGGATGTCAGTAGTTGAAACACGTATGTTCGACTTTGAAGCAATATTACTAGCACTCACATTCCACAGAAATTAGCCACGCAGCCTGTTTACATTTGGCTCATTATCAGTTGCCACGCATTGTATATGTATTGCCATGGAACGTACGTTATTTGAAAACACTCTTACAACTTCCCATTAAAAACAAATAATTACTGCTACCCCATAAAACAAAACCACTATTTCCACGTGCTTATTTGACTGTCTGCTTCCATACGCAGGCTGAACAAATAGAATTGTCCGGTTTTTAAAAAATTGGAAGTTGGCAACCGTACTACGTACTGAAGTCGAGTTTGACTAGAAAGTGACATAATGTAAATTATCTCCGAGGTACAACTTTATAAATTCTACGAAATAACGGCTAAACTTACACCGATCGTTTAAGTCTAAAGTTCATGAGAATTTCGCGTTAGACTTAAAATATAAGATAAAATGTTTGTATATTATTAAACATGTATAATGTTTGTATATTGGTATAGAATGCATTATACATGTTTAAAAAATAAAAAAAAAGTTTAAATCTTAAGGTTAAAAATGTTTTGAAATTACCACGATTATTTAACTATAATTGAATGTTTATTATTAAAAAGGTACAGTAAAAACCTTCAGCATCCAGATCGTATGAATGTACATTTTTCAAATACTGCTAAAGGCAAGCACGTCGTCTGGAAGACTAAGAGGTCCAGAAGCTTAAACGGCATTCTTCTTTAATAGAGGTACAGGAAAGTACACTGTCCAAAAGGTTAAACGGCATTCTTCTTTAATAGAGGTACAGGAAAGTACACTGTCCAAAAGGTTAAACGGCATTCTTCTTTAATAGAGGTACAGGAAAGTACACTGTCGAGAAGGTTAAACGGCACTCTTCTTTAATGTAGTTACACGCAACACTTCATTAATGTTAAATCTGAAAGAGTAAAGTATAAATTTGAGAAATTTAGAGTGTTAAAAGCTTAAAATTAAGGAAATCTTTGTCATCTGAAACATATTTGAGATGTTATAATTGAGAATGTTAACAGAAAATCAATGAAATGTGAAGAAATAAATGGAGATATAATAATAATTAATTATACTTTCCCTAAGAATTTTTTTGGTTGACGATGAGAGGCATTTGATCCAACATTATTTAATTGAAAGTGATTCATGGTACTAAAATACGTGGAAAGGAAATGGGAAGGAGTGGATATAGAAAAAGTATATAATCGGGCTTTTGTTGTGCGGTTTTTTTATATTCAAGATTGAAATGAAAGTCGTGGTTATATTGAAAGGGAAATAGGAGGAAGTAACTCATCGACACTACATCATTATAAATGATAAATTATATATATATATATATATATATAATAAATAAATCACAGCCATATTCAATCCACTAGTGGACGAGGCCTCTCCCCGAAGGGAGGAGTTGGTCTACTGCTCCCACGCTGACCAGACGGGTTGGGAGAGGAGAGCCGAAGCTCTCACTGTGATCGCCACTGTCTTTTATTCACAGCAGCTCCCCAATTGTCCTCACGATGCTGGGTCAACACCGAAATATTTGAGCTCCCATCGGGAATCGAACCCGGGACCGCTCGCATTGAAGTCGAGCGCGCTACCGAGCGCATATATATATATATATATATATATATCGTAAAGGAATGAAAATCCGCCGAACAACTGATAACAGTTAATGATTCATGTTCTTGCTACCATTTTGGTGTGTTCTTCTAAAATATGTATTTCTAATGGAATTTGTGATTGGAAATTCATGTTTGAAATCCGAATTCTCATTATCAGACACAGCTTTTGAGTTTTGAACATTTCAGCTTAGTATAACTCGTTACATTGTTGGAAGTATATACAACCTACGGAAGGACATTTGGAAACTTTGTGAGTTGGATAATTGCGACAGGAAATCCCATTACACAAGAAAAAAATTGCGTCAGGGAATTTGGAAATTTAAAGGCTGATTTTCACGAAAGCTTGCGTTGCTTGCGATTTGAGTAAGTAGCCAATTGAAACACGTGTTTTATTTTAAAGGTAAATGTAACACATGTTTTACTTGGCTATTGACCCAAATCACAAGCTTTCGTGAAAATTAGCGCTAAGAGGAATCGTTACGCAATGTAAGGATGTAACAGATCGCGATGTTCTTTTTTTTCTTCTTTACATCAAACTAGGACTTATTAAACAATTTGCAAAGGGCATAGGTATGGATAAAAGGAAATTTGCACAGTATATATTTGTAAGAAATTTCCTCACCTTTCAAAAGAAAAGAAAAATGAGTTTATTTCTACCGTTCACCTGGAAATAAGGTAAGTTCAATAAGATTCAAATTTTGAAGCATGTTTATCCAACAAACAAAAGGGAGCGTGCATATGGTTAAAAGGATGTAACTGACAGATTTTTGAAAAACAGAAGAGTAATTATTGGAGTATTATACGAGACAAAATAGATATTCATAACAGAAAAAGCAAAGTAAGACCCCAAAGTCTTTGGGAGATAATGTAATTTTGTTCTTATTTCTAAATTTTTGTTAAACTTATTGTAAGTATGGTATATATTAAAGAAGAATGTTTTTTTATGAAAATAATTGAAACGTACAGGAAAAGAATGGGGGATGTCCAATAAAGGTAAAGCAATTTTAAAGTCTAACTCTCGCATTTACTCCCATCTATTTAATTTCTAAAAACTGCTATAGCTTAAGGATTATTTGCACTTTTTTATTGGGATTTCTAATGGTTAGATGTCATTGCGTAGTACTTGCATTGAACGCTAACTCATCAAGAAATAATATTCCTCCTTCCTTTTCTGTACTCTTCAATTTCTATTTCCCCTTTTCTACATTTTTTAAAAAATAGACTAGGTATAGAGTTATTTGATATAAATCTCAAAAGATTATCAAAATTAAAACATAATGGTTCAAAAACTACCCCCCAGACACTCGTGAATTTATTGCACAAAGTTTTATAAGAATGTTAACTTTTCCTTTGAGATTTTTTTTAGGACAGTGCTATGATTTGCCATTTTTTTAACTGGTATTAATTCTTCACCATGAATTTAGATACGGGAGACGGATTGACTGGCCCAATACAATTAAGCTGGGTCAACTTGACACCAGTTTTCGATTAACCTTGTCTGGTAAATTGGGATTTACTTGCGTCTTATTGGTTGGCCTGTGCCTTTGTGTGTGGAAGCAAAGAATGGATGAAGATCTAGCTAAAGAAGATTGGAGTATTTTAAATAAGGTATTGTATGGAACGCGATGTTTAGTTTTTTTTTATCAATTTCACTTTCCAGGTGATCATGGCCTGTGCTGGCTTCAATTTCGGGTCACTAGAAGTAGATCCGTCTTCCGTATCGAGATCCGTGGTTCTTCACAAATTGGATATATTAAGTTTTGGTTTCATTTGTCTCTGAATATAACATACTGGTTTTCAGCAGAAAAAATATGAGTTTTCAAATTGATATAAAATAAAAACCACTCGACATTAATGAAGACATAGTGTTGTGCTAATGGTATGTAAAAGGTGGGAAATTTATCCTGAGTACAGCCTTTTACAGTTTTTTTTAGTTCCTTATAAAATATTTTTTATTGATTTTATTGGACTGCACACACTGCTAAAGTCAATTCCGAAAACTAAAATGCGTCCTTTGTAGAATTTAAGTTTTCAATTTGTTGATTTATGCATTCTTTGAGATAGTGCAATGTGGTTAGTGTTGTAATAGAATTGAATTGTATTTATGGCCTTTAGGCTAGTGTTGTAGTAGCTCCACTCCGGCGAAATCATCCTTGAAATGTAAACATAATCTGTAGAATGTCATCTGTGACGTTCCCCAACTAACATGTAGGTATACTATCTATCTAGCTACAAAGGGGAGACATAACCTTCCAGAGTTATGAGTAGGAAGGTAATTTTCCGTAATTATATAAATAATTAATATTTATTTTTCAAGAAATTTAATGTTATCGATTCTTGAACATGAAATGAAGTATACCATGATAAGCTTCTTCTATAAACATGGAGTGGGGGAAGGAGTCACAGTGCATGTTAGAAACTGCATTTTGTCAAGCTTTAAACTATTTTTTAATTTCTTAGAACAAGTTTCAAGTAGTTATTTTATTGTTTTTTGGTTATGTAACACAGTATTTTTTTGTTTTTAAAACCTTTTAGAAGTCTTCACTATCAACAACGTTGTAACAAAGGGAAGACGACATCATCTAAAAATTTAATTTATTGCTTATAGGCAATGCGGTGTTATTTCGAAATTATACCACCAGTAGCTTATACCGAAAACGACAGAACGCTAATCGTTGTGCGACTTACTTCTTACTATAAATATAATATAGGAAATTCTAGTCCGACCTACAAATAAAAAGTATAAATTTTTGTTGCTGTTTCATCTTCTTCTTCTTCTTCTTTTTTTTGAAAACATCTTCTTTAGGTCTAAATCGGTGTTGAATTATACAATATATCCAGTGTGGTATTTATAGATTTTTAAGTGTGTGTGTGTAGAGGGAGGGACTCTTAATGCCGTTTTATGTAGTGTAAAATCCAATCAAGTCATTTTATGCAGTGTAAATTTGGCAGTTAACTATCAGTTTCCCTCTGTAAATTCCATAAATTCCATGCACTGAAAAATATTAAAATGTTCACTTTTTTGCTTCAACTAATTATTGTTTTCTTACACTGAAAAAGATTTTAAACGTACATATTTACTTCATAGATATACCTAAGGAGAATTAATATGCAATTAAAAAAAAATGACTAATGTGTATCACACCCACCCACACAAAGAAACATTTGTTAGGTCATTGTCTGAGAAGAGCTTGTACTGAAAAATGCATTGGAACGAATGGTGGGAAGGCAAAAGAGGGAAGAAAGAGAATGTAGATTATGGACAGCAGGACAGCATCAAAATAGAAACACTTTATATATATCTATATCTATCTATCTATCTATCTATCTATCTATCTATATATATATATATATATATATATATAATATGCAACGTTGAAAGCTTGCTCCTCTAGTTTTTTTCCTCTAGAACCGCCACTGTCCCTAATTCTTATGTTTTTATTTCCTTCATTCCCTGTGTGTCGGCTTGTTACCATGTATTTTGTGTTATCTATGTTTACCTGTAGACCTATCTCATAGCACGCTTCTACTAAGACATCGGTGTTGCTTCTCAGTGAATCTATATCGTCCCCTATTAAATCTACATCATCCGCGTATACGAACAGTTGATTCAAACCATTCAATGATAGTTCCTTTTTGTCCCCTTTAATTTTTAAAATCGCATATTCTAACGCAAAGTTAAACAGTAGTGGGGACAAGGCATCACCTTGTTTCAATCCGTTGCGAATCTTGAAACTATCTGACATATTATTACCTATCCGTACTCTGCTTATGGGGTCACTGAGACACATCTTCACTAGTTGAACCAATTTTTTCGGAATTCAAATCGTATCAGGATACTGTATAACTTTTCCCGTTTGATAGAATCATATGCATTCTTAAAATCAATGAACAGCTGGTGAACCGTCCCATTGTATTCCCATTTCTTGTCCAAAATTTGTCTCAAGGCGAAATCTGGTCCAACGTGGATCTATTTCTTCTAAATTCACATTGGAGATCTCCAATTATTTCATCTACGTATACACTAGGCGTGTTAACAGAATATTACTTAATACCTTGTAACAGGTTGGAAGTAACGAGATTCCGCGGTAATTATTACAGTCCGATTTATTGCCTTTTTTGTAAATAGGAACTATTATTGAGGTTTTCCATTCCTTTTGGAGCTCTTCCTTTCTCCACATAGCACTTATCAATTTATGTAGTTCCTTGATTAGTGCCGCTCCTCCTGCTTTGATTAATTCGGCTGGAATATTGTCTATTCCTGGTGATTTGAAAGTCTTCAATTTCTTTACCGACATTTTGATCTCGATCTCGCTATGTTCGGGAATAGACGGTTCTGCGGTATGGATTTCAAATTCCTCTGATTTGTTCCCCGTTGTTCACATTAAGAAGTTTGTCGAAATAACTTTTCCACACATCGACAATTTTAGTCGGATCCGCCTGAAGATCTCCACGTTCATTTCTAATCATTCGCAACCTCGGCTGGTAACCTTTTCATAATGAGTTTACCCCTTTGTATATATCTCGTATGTTATTTGTCTTCCCGTTTTTCTCTATCTCCTGAATCTTCTTCGTCAGATATTCTCGCTTTTTTTTCTGAACCCGAGTGTAGCGTTTCGTTTCGCGTTATTGTAGTGGTTGGTATTTGCTTGGCTTTTATTACTCAGCCATCGTTGCCTGGCTTGTTTTCGAATTGCATGAAGCTTAAGGCATTCTTCATGAAACCAAGGTTTGTTTTTCTATTGTTTCTTCTCCCCTACACGTTCCTTCGCTGTTTGTTCCTTAATTGTTTCACGAATTGCCTCCCACATCTTACTTACATCAATTTCATTATTAATATAATCATTATCATTACTCGAGTCGGCTAGGATTTCGAACCTATTTGAGAGTTCGAGTTGGCACTCTGCTTTTATGCTCGTATTATTTAATCCTTTCACTTCGAATTTGAGTTGCTTTGACCCCTCTTTTCACGATGCATAACTTTTCCCTTACCTTTGTGATCACTAATTGATGGTTGGTGTCACCTTCCGCTCCTCTGTACGACCTAACATCCATTATGTTGGTGTGTCTTCGTCTATCTACTAATACGTGATCGATCTGGTTGAGAGTTTTGCCGTCCGGTGATACCCACGTGTACTTGTATACGTCTTTGTGTTCAATGTATGTGCTATTTACCAGCAGGTTTTTCGAAATCGCGAAAGTAATGTCTTTCTCCATTGTTGTTGGTCTTTTCGTGAAGGCTGTATTTACCTATATTAGGTCTATATTTTTCTTCCCTCCCTACCTTTGCATTGAAATCACCCAACACAATTTTCGAATTATACTTCGGCATTTGGTTGAAGAGCGTTTCTAGCTCATCGTAGAATATATCTTTGCCGTTATCAGTAGCCACTTCGGTCGGAACAAAGACGTTTAATTAAACCGTGTTACCCCATCGAGTACTTATCGTACCGTACGATAGTCTTTTTCGTTTACGAACTCTATATTCTGAACCGACTGAGGGATACTATGCTTAATGAGGAATACTGTTCCAAAATCGTGAGACTGTGTTCCCCCGTAGTAGAAAGTCTACTTGCCCTGTGGAATGATATCTTGACCCTCCCACGTAACTTCTTGTATCGCTAATATGTCTTGCTCTTACTTCTCGGTCTCGCGTACCGCCACTTGAAGAGCGCCCGTTTGGTATAATGTTCGTACGTTCCACGTTCCTATTCTAAGGTCTTTCTTAATCCTGTTCTTGGAGCCCCTGAAGCAGTCTCCGCCAGGAGATCCGAATGAAGGACTAGTTTATCTCCGGAATATTTTACCCCAAGAGAATCCATGAAACATCTGTTACTATTTCTTGACATGTTTTAGCGGTCAGCTCTACGACCTCGTAGTAACGGTATACATTCAACATATCGTCCTCTGAAGATGTCATTCATCTTCAGCCCCAGAGTGGTAATGGTGGTGCTGCTTCCCCTCACCATGATATTTTTGTTCGAAGTTATCTTCCCGTAGCCTTTGTAGATCCCTCTACTAACTGCAAGGCAGCAGTACTGGTTTTGGTCTGCCCCGGAATATTTCCGGTACTCACCATATCTGGTCGGCTTCCTCTATCCGACACCTGGGGAGGCGCCTAGTGAGAGACCAGTAACTCCAACCCGGACCTTTCCACACCTTTGTACACTATAAGAGCAAATAGGGCTAAAGAATTTATAAATGACATAATTGAAAACAAGTGTCAATGCAAATATATTCTGAAAACCTTAAGATATCGAGTCCCGAAGTATAATACTCTTTCAAACGACTTTATTGAAATTGTGGAGAACTGCAAGGGTATAATTAGGAGAATGCTAAATAATTAGAATCAGATAACGACTTGACAATTATTTCTTATGATTTGTAATGATATTGTACTAGGAAGTAACGAGTAACTCCCTAGGTTATTATTACTATTATTAAATATTATGACAACACTCTGGCGAGTAGTATTGTATTTCAAATCTTTGTAGTCAAATATGTTACATTGTGATGGATAAATACACGTATAAAACATATATTAAATTATAACTAGTTCTATATTAGCTCTGTAGCCGTTCATATCACTTTAATAAAACATTTGATTGATTGATTCATAAAAAATAAAATATTTTTGTAACTGTAAACTATACAAAATGAATCAGTCATTTCAGAAATCGGACTTCTGCATTTCTTTGCTGTTATACTTATGCATAAAATGTTATCTTCAAAGGTAGAGCTATCGCTTAAGACTGAAATCGGATATCTGAAACTACTCCAAAGATTCTATATTACATTTTCAGATGACCAAATTCTGTCATATATATATATATATATATATATATATATATATATATATATATATGTGTGTGTGTGTGTGTGTGTGTGTGTATGCTGAAATCAAATCCGGGAGAAAGTGGAAAAATCCAGTTTCTGAAATAACTGATTAACATGTTATTCATAAGCCTATTGATCTCTTTAGACTATAATTCTTAAAATGTAATAATATTTATGTCTGGATGGATGGATTGTTTCGGCTGAGCCCATGATTCCTGCATTAGTGTGGATAAAAAAGACAATGACTTTATATGTCATTTTGTCGACAAACCTTAAATTCAACCATGCATTATTGGGTTCGGAAACCTCGTAGGGATTTACGTTGTATTTCTCAACCCGTGTCCCAATGCACTCCATGAGGTTTGGTTTTCGTTGACGATGATTTGTGCCAGAAGGATAACACAACACCCCATCGTGTACGTGTGACAGAATTGTTAGAATAAATACTGACCTCCAGGTACTTTATTGGCTCCCGCACTCAATGGATTTTGAATCCCATCTAACATTTACAAGAAACTGTGTAGATCTCACTCAATGAGAAAGACTGGAAGAGCTTCATGTTATTAGATCCGTTCCTAAGAGCCAGAACCGCGCAAGTCACAAATCCTTGTTTTCGAAAAAAAAAAAGAGAAAAATTTCCTTTCACATGGATAAACTATACACTTTTTTTTTTTTTTACTTTATTTAACATGTTTACAAGAAGAATCACGTAACCATTATGTGATGACTTCCGAATACTGTACAAAACTGCATTAATCACATTTTGGGCAAAATTGGACTTACGCGGTTCTGGTTCTCAGGTGCAGATTTTTTTTCATCTTTTTAAATCTGGAATCTTATTACAAGGGCTTGGTTTCATTAAGATGCATTTTTTGAAAAAAGGAAATGTTATAACTTAATTTCTTAATGCTGACTGCCAGCCTGAGCCAAACATGACAAAAGAAATATATAAATAAAATTGAATTCCATAATAGCGAATGTGAAGCATTACATTTAGCGGGATAGGAAATAAAATAAAAATAGCTTTCTTTAAATTTACTTATGGGTAAAGAAGAGAAAAAATGACTATCTACAACAGGACCATCTCCATATGATTCGAACCCATGGATGAAACGTCTAGATCAAATCAACACTGCAGATCAATATGGACTTTGAAGACCAAAATGACCGTTAACTGTCGCAAGGGATGACGTAATGCCTAGGATTACAATTTATGGAAAATAAAAATAGCATCTTCCCCCTCTTCCTCGAGTGTCCTGGCTTTGGATCCAGAAGCGAAATAGAATATCCGAACAAAAACTCCAGAGGTGCAAAAAGTGGAGCCAAGTTCTTTAGCCCTAAAAAGGTGTGAAATGGGAGACGGATGAGCCAAGTTCCTTGGTGACAGCATGTAACAGGAACAAAGGAACTTGGCGCGAGGTGGCAAGGTTCATGATCCTCAAGCTATAAGGGTGGTGGGGATCCTAAAACCCGCTACGTCCACCGCCACCAACCCTAAGGCTGTTGCCAGCTCGCGCCAAGTTCCTTTGTTCCTGTTACATGCTGTCACCAAGGAACTTGGCTCATCCGTCTCCCATTTCACACCTTTTTAGGGCTAAAGAACTTGGCTCCACTTTTTGCACCTTTGGTGTTTTTGTTCGGATCAAAATTACTATATGCAGACGATGTCAAAATCTTCAGGGAAATCAGTAACTTAAGAGAGTCGATTAGTGCAGGACGATTAAAAATAACTAATTAAAGTAAAAAGAACATGTACAGCGGGAGTGGCGCGCTGGATTGGGAGATTTTGAAAATGCCGTAATGCACGGTAATAATAATAATAATAATATATATATATATATATATATATATATATATATATATA
>JAGDQP010003177.1:0-47899 GCA_022664845.1 Lepisma saccharinum
CTTAATAAAAATTGAAGACAAAGAAATGAACTTTCATTTAAAAAAGGAACCATCGAAATCTCGTAACATTGAGAATTGGCGATAGCCACCATTTTGAATGGCCGCCATTTTGAATAACTACCATTATGTGATGTATATCACCCATATTCGTGCTCTTCATAGACAAGTGTTCAAGAGCTGAAAGTTTCATTTGTTCCCTGCATTTTATACCAAATCATCATGTAGCTTCTACACGCATTAGTGCCTCCATAATGCTAACTCGCACTGCAGAAATTTTCAAACAATTGTCCATATCAATGGTTATACCTAACACACGGATATCTGTTACGAAGATTGGATCCACCACGTTGTCATAATTGCAATGTATTTTTAAGTATTCGTCACGTGCTTTTAGATTGTCCAGGATATAATCATCTCAGACAACGTTATAACATCCCCAATGACATGGCGTCATTGTTAGGGGATGAACCTGGTATGTTGCGGAGAGTTTTTAGTTATGTCCGTGAGACAGGTTTATCTCCGTCTCTCTGAGATGATTATGTCACATAGCTGTTATGTTTTATGTAGTATTATTTTATTTTTTTGAAGGCCTATTTACAGCCTTCACGTTTTTACCTTTTCTGCTAAAGACCATCTACATCTTTAGTTTTTATTACGATTTTATTTTTCTGAAGAGCTTAGATCTTCATATTTTATATGGTTTTATCATTTTATTTAACAGCTATTTTTAGACGTGACAAAGATAAGGGGCTTCCCCCGTATCGGGACGGGCGTAAGCCATAGTGCTGTTACCGCCCATACAATTAATTTTATCTTTATCTTATCAATGGTTATACTTGTCGGATTTAATTGATCTTTTTTTTTTCAAATTAAAGCCTAGGTTACACGCTATATTTTGTGTAAGGACATAGGTTTATCTAAAACCAATCGTTTCAAAGTTAAGTATTAAATAAGAAAATATGTTAGGCTAAAATGAACCTTTTTTTTACATTTAAGTGAGAAATTATTAGATTTACGAAAATATTGCTAATAAACAGAAATGTAGTCAATAAAAATACCTTTTATTTTAAAAAAGAATGATCGAAATCGGATAGCTCAGAGCCGAGATATGTTGATTTTAATAAATAGCGTCGGCCGCCATTTTGAATGGCCGCCATCTTGGATAGTTGCCCTTTTGGAATGTCTATCACGTATTTTCGTGCTCTATACATGTCAGTGTACAAGTGCTGAAAGTTTCATCTGGTTGCCCCATTTTATACCAAATCATCGTTTTCAGGCTTCTGGCACAAAGACTATTGTATCATTGGTCGGTTGTACCCGTGAACCCGTTTTGCTCTCAAACAAAACTTCAGACCTTTATCTAAACTCCCTGCAAATTTGGTAGTCCTAGCTCTTCCCATTTCTATGTAGAGAAATTTAGCAATGAAATTTACACACGAATTTGGGACAGTCTGTATAAATATATATAGCCAGTGGCGGCCGGTGCTTGGTTTTCTAGGTGTTGTACTGAAGATATATATATATATATATATATATATATATATATATATGTGTGTGTGTGTGTGTGTGTGTGTGTGTGTGTGTGTGTGTGTGTCCTATCTTACTGTTTCTCTGTAGTACCACTTAGAGATAGAGGCGTGTTTCCAGAGTAACACTAGAGGTGATTCTGATGAGACTTGGGGTGATTCCAAGGAAGTGCATTATTAATGAAAGCGTAGCGAGAACCGAGAAGTAAAAGGTAGCATGTCTTCTTATTCATACCTATAAGAAAACAAGTGTTTATAAAGTACTCATGTTTATTGTTCTCTGAATTATTCTGAAGCTGCATGGTTCCGATTCGAATAAAATGTGATCACCGATGCTAGGACACTAAAGAACTTAACAAGAATCCAAACATATCTGAGCGTGTAACGTCGAAAGTGCAGTGACTCAAATGCGCTAGTAGTATTAGCGGCATAGTTAGTAATGGAATAATAAAAAGATATTAGAAAAACCATTGGTTCGGCCATGTGAAGTTGAAACGATGCACAATGTTATAAACAAAACATGTGTCACCATGATAGGTCCTGAGCCGAGAGGACTTCAGGGTCGCATTGTGGCCGCAGCGGACGAACTTCGTCGCGCGCCAATGTACACAATCATTGATGGTGCGGGCCCGCAAGTGTATTGAGGTTAATGGTAACATTTTCGAACACCTGATCTGACACTTGTGCATTGTAGAGGTGACCTTAGTGTTCTGTAACATGATATCTCACTTTCGCAGTGATTTTGTGTAGTGCTAGTGGGTCAAACTTGTCACCATGGCACAACGTTTCTGTAAGTATATCTCTGCAATGAAGCCTGAAAACATGTATGTTTATATGAACTTTTTTTATGTACTGGTCATGTACAATCACCTCCTCAATTATTTACCTTTAATCCTGAAACACCCTGTATATACTCATATAAAGGACTTTTAAAAGAAATTGAAAAAAAAATGATAACGTTTAGTTTCCGTTTTTTTCTCTATGAGGGACATACATGTAACGCCATTCACATTCCGTTCATATAAATTCAGTTAAAATTTTTGCCACTTATGTCGCCCCTGTATTGATTTATATAAAAATTCTGAACCATAGATGAGATAAGATTAAAATTGTAGGTAACGGCTGATAAAAGACAATATTTTTTAACTGAACAATGTAAACAACAAGATTGGAAACAATTACGTCATCAAGTATGCATATAGCTTATGATTATGTAAAATTATAAGAATTGATACAAAAGGGTAACGTCGGCAGAGTGCTGTATTACGTCATCAACCGAGGTCTTCCGAGCGCCCGAACGGGTATATAAGCAGCTACCTAACGGTCGGGAGTCGACGGTCGTGCTATAAATGTGGTGAGGCTCAGCACAGCTATACTTGTAAAGTTACTCCCAACAGATTGTATTGTGGAACGTGAAAAACGGAGGGACATCGTACGGCAGCTTCTAACTGTCCTCGTAGGCCACTTAAAAGTCAGAAAGCATTACCAGAAAAAATATATAGAACCAACCTTACTAACAAAGGCACGGACTACTCTAACATTTTAAAGCAAACTCAATAGCACCAATAAACCAAACAAATACTACAAGTATCAACATAAACTCTCGGACTGCAACCATTGCCGAAGACAAAACGGAAGAAACCTTAACAGTACAAAAAACCGAAATAATCAAATGGATAACTTCAGTCTTAGTGATGATGACACCTCCGGAACAACAAACTAAATTAAACAATGTAATCAAACAAGCATTTGAAGAATTACTCCACTGCAGACTCAATATCATCACATCAACAGATGGTCATGTACTCGTCACAATGAAAATTTTCAATTAAAAAACAACAGAAAAACGATAAAAAAATACACCACAAAACAGCTTGCAAGATAACAGTGGCGATACAAATTACTAGTACAGGACCCAAACAGATCTCAAAAACTTACTAAAAGTCATGTTTATAAATATTAATGGTATGCGAGAAAAAATACAGGAAACCATACAATTGGGTCAGGATCAGGTGATAGATGTCTTAATCATCAATGAAACTAAACTGACACCAAACATTCCAACACAATTGAAAGACTACAATATTTTCAGAAAAGATAAACAAATAGCTCAGGGTGGGGTTGCAATTATAGTTAAAAATCACATTTTAGCACAGGAAATAATACTGCCAAGTGCATTACAAGATCTTATACACCAGATCTTACCAGATACACCAAGATCTTACACCACGCCATTACTATTAACTTTGACATATCATTCAGATCTTATTTATATATATACTCTTTACTCTAGTCCCCAAACAAATATCAAGAGCAGTATACCTTTACTGAAACATCTAGAACAATTTAAAAATCTAATTTTGGTAGCAGATTTAAACAGCCAACACCCGATGATGGGAGATTGGAAAACCGACGATAACGGAAAGATTCTACACTAATATTTACTCCAATCACCTCTTATAAATACAAATGTTGGTCCCACTAGATTTATGAACAACTTTGAATCAGCTTCTGATAGAATTCTAATATTCCCAGCTATCTCTAACAAACTGGTCTACAAAATAGTTCAGAAAAGCCTCCCAACCGATTACGGAGAAATTTATTTGCAATTCAACATCCAAATCAACAAAAATAATATAATATTGCACACCAAAATGCAACAAAGCAAACTGGGAACTTTATCAAAACATTTTAGAACAATAACGAAATAATCATATTACCAATTACAACACAAGAAATCACACATGGAAACGATACATAGTATAGTCATTCATACCATACAGACAACTTTGGCCCAAACAGTTCCGGAAGAAAAAATCATTTTACATGCCGAAATGTTGCCAATTGACATTATACAACGCATTCGATACAAGCGACATCTCACTAGAATAATACATAAAAGACCATCTGAATTCATTAAACAAGAAACAAATCAATTGAACAAAGATATAAAGAAGAAAATCAGAGAATTTAGAGAACAGAAAATCGCAGATTACATTTCCACACTATCAGAAAATTGCCATAAAAATCCAAAATCATTTTGGAAAACAATATCTACAAAAAGAAACAAAACAACAGGGAAAACACTACGAAGTTCATTAGACAATACACCCATTTCTTCCCATGAGGAATTTATAAAATCTTTCAGAAAAGTTTACAGATAAAACAAAAAATGACCAAAATCTTTCAGAACTTCAAAGAAAGGTCTCTCAAACAGCTGTAAACATCCGCACAATTATCAACCGCTTTATAGACATTACAAACTTAGACAGACAAGACAACAATAATGATCATATAGATACTCTTTTGAATGACATATCTCAAGAAGAAAGCATAACCATTCTCAAAAAGAAAAAAATCCACCTTGATAAAGTACCTTACATAGCACTCAAAAGAGCCTCCCATACTACATAAAATCATCACAGCAATGTTCAATGCTTCATTCAAAACCGGATTCATCTCCCCACAGTGGAAAACAGCATTCACTATTTTCATACCCAAACCAAACAAAAACCGTTTCATATAAGACAATTACCACCCCATTACACTTACTAATACAATAGCCAAGTTATGTGAAACTGTAATAACAAAAAGACTTAGCAAATACATGGAGGAGATGAATCTTATTACAAGCAGTCAAGCAGGTTTTCACACCCACATATCCACAGTTGATCAGCTTATTCGTATAACCATGGACTTACAGACAGCTTTGAACAAAGGTAAAAGGGCCGCCGCCGTTTTCATGGACTTGACTTCGGCATTCGACACTGTCTGGCATGATGGTCTGATTTACAAACTTTATGCATTCAACTTTCCGACAACCATCATAAGATGGATAAATAACTTCCTAACAGACAGAACCACTCAGATCAGATCAGGAACTGAGCTCTCGAACATCATTAGCATTCAGCGTGGAGTCCCTCAAGGTGCGGCCCTAAGCCAATCCTTTACTTAATATATGTCAATGATACACCACAACCAAGTCAACTACACACAAAGTAAGGCCTTTTTGCAGACGATACGGCATACTGGACAAGCGCAGAAAACACCGAAGCTGATATTAAAAATTTACAATCAATAACATAAATTTATCAACTGGTGCCAAACCTGCAAATTACAGCTTAATCAAAACAAAACACAATTTATCGTTTTCTATTCATCTGGCTGGGGAACTCGAAAGGACAAAGAGAAATTTATCACAATAAAAAAAACACAAAAATTAAACCAAAATAAACTGCAAAATATTTAGGCGTAAAATATTCGATCAAAGACTAACCTTCAAATCTCACATCAAAGATAGAAATTCTACAGGTCTTAAAGCACATTCTCTACTCAAATCCTATCTCCGATCAACACTTTATCTATCAATTAAAATGAGATTATATCTATCCATCCTTAGATCAATAGTCATATATGGACACGAGCTATTTCATACTAATATATGTACAGAAAAATTGAAAAGTTCGAAAGATTCTGGATCCGATCCATGGAAAAAATGTGGGTAGCTAACAAATTGGAACTGTACAGGAAAATACTTATAGTCCCCATAGATACATACATGAAAGAAAGACGTAAAAATACATTGAAACAGCTAAAAACAAAACGTTTATACAAAATAACTTACCCAATCAAATGAACCAAAGAATTATAAAACATAACATATCAAGAACTACTTTCATACTAAGAAACAGTATTCACAGCTCTAATATATGAATAACCATCTTAATAAAGAACATATTCTCCGCGGATGAGGCATCTTCTCAAACACACTACAGGACAAAGTTTCAAAGATAAGACTGATACACTCATAAAGAGAACAGTCTACACTCCCTTCCTTCCAGCAGGCTAGCCAAACCAATTATTCTACCACCAATCTTGAGATTCTGGGCAAATTCTACTCAAACTAATATACTTCGAAACAGTCGTCCACTTCGAGTCCAGACAAATACGGACATATATACATCAAAGGAAGATAATTTAGCTTTGCCGGGGCGGGTTTCCTGGATGTCTGTTTGGTGCGGGGCCTGTGTCTTTGTTCATAATCCGATTTCTATCCAAAAATATTATTCAAACAAACACAGTTATTATTTCAAAGGACGAAAGTAGCTCTGATGAGCAAGATGTCCCGTCTAGTGGTGCTGGGCATACACTTTATCGCTCGCCAGGAGCTCAGAACTCCTCGGGCTACGGCCCGAACCACACCTAGCTCTCTTGCTTGATGTTTCCTTTTTCGAACAGCAGTCCGCATTAAATCTTTTATTACCTCATCTTGTTCTGATTATTCTTTATTGGTTTATACTTTTATTCATCCTTATTATCAATTGCTCTTCATAACCTTATTTGCCAACTCCAGTCCGTCTTCAGCTAGGCAGGTAAGAGTTTCCTCAAACTATTCCCGGTGTTGGCCCACCTTCAGCTACGCAGGTAAACACCATTACAAACTCCAGCCCATCTTCAGCCAGGCAGGTAGGGGTTTATAACCTTTCTCTGGTTCCGGCCCGTCTTCAGCTAGACAGGTAGGAACCTTCGGCCTATCCTAAGTGTCAGCCCGTCTTTAACTAGGTAGGCAGGTAGGGGTTTATAACCTTTCTCTGGTTCCGGCCCGCCTTCAGCCAGACAGGTAGGAGCCCTCGGCCTATCCTAAGTGTCAGCCCGTCTTTAACTAGGTAGGCAGGCGCTTTCCTGACCCCAGCTCGTCTTCAGCCAGGCAGGTAGAAACTTTCACCCATCCTAAGGGTATCGGCCTGTCTTCAACTAGGCAGGTAGATGCTATAGTCCTCGCCCTTTACCCGTCTTCAGTCAGGCAGGTAAAAGTACTCAACCTTCCTTGGGGTAGGGCTCGTCTTCAGCTAGGCAGGTACGCGCTACTCAGCGCTCCTTCTTATTTCTTTCTTTCCTCCTCCTGTTAATTAATATATTGCCTTTCAGCACTGCATCGGATCATCCCGCACCCAATAGCCGAGGCAGGTACATATTGGAAGTATATTTTCCTGGGAGTCCACTTCAGCAGCATCTGGTGGATGTCTAGCTAATCTTCTGGTGAATAGCGGCAGCCGTCTCTCCGAGGTTCCTTTACAGAGTCCATCTTCTCCTGGCGTTCTACATCCCTCGAATTACTTTCCGTTTCTTCTTTCACTAAGTCTGGGATTTCTACATCATTTTCTTCTGAATCTTCTTTTCTAGTTCTTCATTGAAATAGCTGTGTAGAAACTATATAATTCTGTGTAGAAAATTTTGAAATACTTTTATAATTTCCTCAATAGTTGAGGCGTATGCGCGAACAAAAGTCTATGCCATGTTAAAAGATAGCCCATAAACTTTTGTTCACGCATACGCCTTATTTCTTGTTATGGCCACACCTGGTTTCTTAACTGCCATTATTTCTTTCATTTTTTCCCCCTATCATGAGCTGCTGTTTCGTTTTCTTCAGGTTCTTGTTTTCCTCGATTGTACACTGTATTTCTAACAAGATTTTCTTTGTATATTCGTACATTCTCTCTTATTTTATTCCTTATGGTTTTATTTACTTCTATCCCAGATAGCACCCAAACTTGCAGCAGGTTTGTACGAGGTTTCGCAATGGAAGTTTGTACAAAGTTTTCATTGCAAGTCTGCAAACTTGCTACAATCTTTCAGCAAACTTGTTAGTTGACACGAGACAAAGTTCATACGAACCTTTCACGACTAACTTGCTACAAACCTATCTTGTTAAACATTAAACCTGTGGCGGAAAAAAACGACTATCTGGACTGGGGCTCGAACCTAGAATCTTGTTTTGTTTGTTGTCCGTCACTCTAACCACTGCTCTATCGCGCCACTCCTGACTGTCTTCTATTTTACTAGTCCTTTTATGTTACTACGAAGACAGTTTCTGAAGTAAATACATGGATATAAGCTGAAATTCGAAACTGGGAAAACTTACTGATCCTGGTTTAGAGTTATGAAGCCTGCTTAGTTGATTTTTCACAAGGAAATCATAATCATTGGGCACTTTACTGCTCGGATGTTGCGTTTTTTTTTTTTTTTTTTTTTTTTTTGTATAACGAAAAATAAAAAGAATATTATCTAACGTGAATTATTTAACTTATTTTCGGGAAAAGCATACAATTTTGAAAATTGTGTAAAATGTTGAAAAATACAAAAGGAAGGAAAGGGAAGCAAATATTTATAAGTACGGACAAAAAGATGTCGGGGCCACGGTGGCTCAGTTGGTAGAGCGCTCACCTCTGGTGCTAGGGGTCGTCGGATCGATCGCTGCTCAAGCCATGTGAGCTTTGTGGTGGACAAACACCGTGTGCGTGGGTTTTCTCGGGGTGATCCCGTTTCCTCCCACTTTCTTCATTCCACCAATTCATCCCATCATCATCCACACGGCCTAAGCCATAGTTGCCTAAAGGCCTTAAAATAAATTCAGTTCAATTAAAGAAGATGTCAAAAATATTTTTTGTGGAATCCCGGTGTTCCAGTAATTCAACAGGAAAAATCACTGTAAATATATCTCTGTAAGGAAAAATGAAGGCTAGTCCAAACTTGGTATATGCTAGCGGGCTATGTGGTAAATTGGCAAATAGTTCGTTTGAGAAATGATATCGACCCGAACCATGGGCGCCCATCTTGTGGTTTTCAGAGGGGGCAAGAATAAAGTGACAGTTTTTCTATGATTAACTAAAAGTTATCAACATGATAACTACTACAATATTTACTAAATTAAGGGCGCAGTAAGGACAATGTCATAAAGTACATTAAACCTACCTCAAAGTATATTGGAAGTTGATTGGAAGTGCTTAAAAGAGTATAATAATTATCAAATGTGTCCCCTGCAAAAAAAAAATCTGTCCCAAAGTATCCGTTCTGGTTTACTAAAGACGTTATTAGGAAGCTCAATGTTAAAACAGTTTATCATATAAAGTCTATACATACAAAATTGAAAATTCAAAACCCTACTATCAGGAATTTGATCGATTGCGTAGGGAAGTCAAGAAAGACATAGAGAAAACCTATTAAAAACCTTTATATCAAATTCTGAAAATAATCTCAATGATGATCCAGGTTAACTATGGAAATTTATTAATAACAAAACAAAACATCCTCCCCCAAATATATTAAAATTTCACGGTCAGATTTGTGTAACAATGAAAAATTAGCTAATACGTTTGCACCGTACTTTCAATCAGTATTTGTATCCTCTTATCAACCGTTCAGTAATTTTGATAGAAAATCTGAATGCTGCCTGTTGATCAAATACATTTGAACGAAATAGGAAAGGCTGTCAAGAATCTAAAATCCAAAACGACAATTTAGATCTGATGGCATACCCTCGTATACAGTGAAAGGATGTATTGATAAATTTAAATATTCCCTATTGATTGCGTTCAACTTGGCACTAAAAACATGTATTTTCCCTTTGTCCTATACCTAAAACAAACAACAGACGAGAAATTACCAACCACAGGAATATAGCAAACTTACCAATCTTTACAAACTTCTCTGAACTGATTGTATATCAACGAATTATTAATCATTTGAACTCAGTTATCTCAACTAAACAACATGCCATTGTTTCACAAAAATCCACGGTAACGAACCTTACAATTATTACAGATTTTATTGAAAACTCTTTGGACAAAGGAAAGCAAGTCGATTCAATTTATATTGACTTTCAAAGGGCATTTGACAGACTTAATCACAATATATTACTAGGTAAATTAAATCACCATCACTCCTTTCTGCATTTTATTAGGTTCATGTGCTCTTATCCAACTAATCGCAGACGGTCTGTTCTAGTTAAGGAACACAAATCTGACGAATATATAGCACTGTCATGAGTCCGGCAAGGCTTGAATCTTGGACCATTGTTATTCCTCTTGTTCATTAATGACCTACCGCAATTCTTACCAGATAATGAAAAAGTGCTATTTGTGGATGACCTCAAATATATGCTAAAATTAATTCCATGAAGATGCCATATAACTACAGCATAGTTTAGGCTATTTTACTAACTGGTGCGTTATCAATCACTTGCAATTAATACGAAATATTATCATTCAATACAAATAAAACGATTTATAGATTTAATTGTTAAATTCATAAGTAGGCCCAACGTAGATAAAAAAAACTTCGTGTCACGTTTGATATGAAATTAACGTTAAACAGCCACATAAAAAATATTTCAAATGAAGCTTTTAAAATTCTATTATTTGTAATAAGAAATGGAAGAAAATTTAACAACGTTTCTAAATTAGAGAAAATGTACTATGCTTATGTTCATTAGAGCAAAGACATAGCATTTCTGATCTGTTATTTCTTAGGAAAATAATTCAAAATGGCTTAGACTGCACAAACTTGGTATAATTGTTACAGTTGCGTGTCCCGTCACGAAAAACTCGCGTAGACAACACTGGTCTCTTCCACTGCAAAAAGGCAAGCAAGGACAATATAATGATGAAATCACCAATCTGGAGAATATGTAACTACCTACAATGAAATGTGTAGAACTTCCATCGAATTGGATATATGTGATCTGTCTTCGTCTTCGAACGCATTTAGAAATATTGTAATAAAAATTGTCTGTAACTGAGCATTTTAAATATCGATACTCTAATTGGGTTACAAAGCTTGTTGTGTTGACAATAAATATATAAATAAAATAAAATATAGAAAGTACATATAAACATTTTATTTTTGTTTTCTATCTTGCATAGTATAATTTTCTCCGGCTAGGGGGGGGGGGCAAGCGCCCCCCCTTGCCCCCCCCCCCCATATGGGTGCCCTTGACCCGAACAGTAAAGTGATTATAATTCTCCTGAGGTGACTAGCTTGTGAAAAATCAACGAATCAGCCTCCTTCATAGCTCTAACCCAGGATCAATAAGCTTTCCCAATTTCGGAATAAAGCCTACACGCATGCCTTTATTTCAGAAATTGTCTTCATAACATAAAAGGACTAGTAAAATGTACGTCATTCAGAAGAGATCGCTACTGGTTAGAGAGACGGACAACAAGCAAATGTGAATATTCTGGCTTCGAACCCCACTGCAGAAAATAGAAATCTTATCCCGACACATGTTCGATGATGGTCTATCAACATTTTAGAAAAAGATTCATAGTAAGTTTGACTTGAAATATTTGTAGCAAGTTTGGCGTACGAAGTTTGTAGCAAAAGTTTTCACACGTCAACTAGCAAGTCTAGCAAGTCTGGCCTTGTAATGCCAAACTTGCTGCGAATTTGGAGACTTGCAATGCCAACCTTGCTACATGTTTACTGTGCTATCTGGAATGTACTCAATCCTCTTCATGTGATTTTTCTTTTCTTTTATTTCCTTCCATTTCTTCGTCAAGAAATTAGTTTCCCCTGAGATTTTGCTCTCTTTTCTTTTTGATAACTGCTATTTCCTTGGCTGTCTCTCTTATTATCTTAGTCAGTATTTTATTTCTGCTATTGATATCTTCCTTGTCTTCTCTTTCAAGGCGCTGAATCTGTTGCTTAGTTCCATCTTGATTTTCTGTCTGTCTTTCGCTAGATTTTCTAGATCTAAAACTGGCGGTTTTCCATTGATAAGCTTCTTCCTTTCAAGTCTAATATTTAGTTTCAACTTACATCTCGCCTGATCACTCGAGATAATGAAACTGTTCAGAACAAACACATGTCTTGAAGAATTTCCCTATTATTAGATAAAAAGTGGCTTGTTTCGCTTTTAGCCTCACTTCGGCCTCTCCATGTCTATTCCTCTTGGGCGGCTTCTTGAAAAATGTATTGGAAATTAACAGTTTGTTGGCTTGTGAGAATTCCACTAACTTCTCTCCTCTCTTGTTTCTTTTGCAAATCCGAAGTTTCCCACTTTTGTGTTACTGCTCTGCTTAGTTCCTACTTTTGCATTGAAGTCTCCCAATACAGTTTTATAATGTGATTTGCTGCTATCCAAAATCTTCTCTATATCCTCATATAAGTCTTGGACTTCCAACTCCAGATGTGTCGTTGTAGGAGCATATTCATGTACAACTCCCATACTTCACCTCTTGTCTATTTTTATAACTATTCGTGCAATTCTACCTGATATTCCTTTAATTATTATAAAGTCAACGCCTGTCGGTTTGTCGTTTTCTGTTCATTGGAAGTAAAACGTGTGCCTGACGACAGTCCCAATGTTCTTCTTTCCTCCTCTACATTATGATAATCCTATGATGTTCCACGAAATCTTTTAAGCTCATTTTCCAATTCTTCTAATTAGTCCTCTCCTGGAAGTTGTGGACAGCTCAGAGTCGCCACGTATAAGTCCGTTCAAGTTGTAGTGTCGTTTTCCTGGCAGTCTACAGTCCAAAACCAGGCCATTTTGAGCCTCTGACTTCCTGCAGGAGTGACCATTGCCGTTGCCATGAGAGCCTTACAAGGCTGTTTCCTTACTTGTACCATCATGTCATAAGAAAGGAGGAGTACAGATATTGAACTCACAACGCTGTGTGCTAATGCGGGTTGATGAGAAGCACATCCACGTTCATTCACCAAGGAGTAGCTTGGGTACTAACAGAGACCACGACGTAAACGTATGGGTTGGCTATTAGGCGTCTAGCCTGTTCGATTCTCTTAAGCCTTAGCAAGAGGAATTAAGAGGTCTCCTCCCAGTTAGTGGCAGAAGCCTTTTGGGCCGACAGCCCCAGTTTGCCAGTTCTGTCCTGGTTTCACGGCCATATATACAGACAACCAAATCGATCACGTATTAGTAGATAGACGAAGACACACCAACATAATGGACGTTAAAGCTTACAGAGGAGTAGAAGGTGACACTGGCCATCAATTAGTGATCACAAAAGTGAGGGAAAAGTTGTGCATCGCAAACAAGGAAAGCAAAGAGTCAAAACGAGTTAAAATTCGAAGTTAAACTATTAGATAATCCAAGCGTAAAGACAGATTAAAAACTCAAAATCTCATAGGTTTGAAATCAAGCCTAGCTGACGATAATAATGAAATTGATATAAGTAGGATTTGGGAGACAATTCGTGATGCAGTGAAGAGCGTAGCGGAAGAACGTGTAGGTGAGAAGAAACAGCAGAAAAATAAGCCCTGATTTGATGAAGAAAGTCTAAACCTTCATGAGGAACGAAAAAAGCACGGCAATGATGGTTAAGTAATAAAAGCGAAAAACTACCAACCACTACAATAACGCGAGACGTAATGCCACACGGGGCTACAGTAACAAAAAGATAAGAATATCTGACGCAGAATATTCACTAGATAGAGGAAAACAGCAAGACGAATTAACTTACCAGAAATATACAAATTGGTAAACTCGTTAAGAAAAGATTACCAGCTGAAGTTTGGATGCCTAGGTGGAGATCTTCAAGCGGATCCGGCTAAAATTATCGATGTATGGAAAAGTTATTTCGACAGACTTCTTAATGTATACAACAAATAATAAACAGAGGAGTTCGAAATCTACAACACAGAATCGTGGGTACCCGAAACGAGCAAGAGGAAGTTGGATTGAAAATTTTCAAAACATCTGGAATAGACAACATTCCATCCGAATTAATTAAAGCGGGAGGAACGGCACTAATCAAGGAACTACATAAATTGATAAGTGCTATATAGAGATGGGAGGAGCTTCCAAAGAAATGGAAAATCTCAATAATAGTTCCGGTCTATAAAATTGTTAACAATTGGACTAGGCATGGTACCGATACCAAGACCGAGAACGAGACTAAGGTTCAGGAATCGAGACGAGACAGAGACTCTATGCAACGAGACTTACTCGAGACGAGACCAAAACTGAGACCTATCCATCGATACTGGAGACGATACGGATACTTACCTCTCGAGACTATACGCTTTATTTTCATGAATGTCGATAATATTAATTTAATGCTTTTGTTCATGTTATTTTATAGTAGAAGAAGTCTTATCAGTTTCATTCTGATAAATTTTATTTAACATGTTATATTGTTGTTCAAAAATATTACTATAAGTTATATAAGTAGTCAAGTTATCAATGCTAAACTATTTTTAACAATAATATAAATATGTTGGAGATTGATTCGGGAACGGATAAATACAGACATTTATTTTCTTCTGCGAATTATTTTCATCCTCATACTTTCTTCCTGCTGATAGTCTTTTACTTCTGTTGGCACTCTCCCTTTTATATCAGCCTCTGCTAGACTGATCCCGTAGAGACTGTACAGCATACGTCAAGAAGTCAAAATGTCTAAATTGTAATATAGATCTTTACTTACATCATTTACTTATTATATTTAAAAAGAAAAACTGAAAGATTATGGAAATACTAACCGGTACCTTAAAACGATGGAGACAATGTATATTTCTACGTATATGGTGTATCGTTTTATTGATCGA
The DNA here is from genome assembly GCA_022664845.1 of Lepisma saccharinum. NCBI lineage: Eukaryota > Metazoa > Arthropoda > Insecta > Zygentoma > Lepismatidae > Lepisma > Lepisma saccharinum. The sequence continues at coordinate 14,874 of JAGDQP010003177.1, forward strand.
GGCAGTTATTTTAAAGTTGGATTTATAGGTGAAGTTAAGATTTATGGAATCAATAAAATATTTATGCTACGTTAGCGATGGTTTAATTAACTGTATACGACGGTGGTGGCATAGTGGATATTATATTTACAAATAAAAGGCAAGATATTCAAATTCTGCGGATATTTCAATTTATTTTTACTCTAAATTCCGCCTGTCAAAGTTTACAGTTGAGTTTAAGACGCACTTCTTTTGCAAGCTACTATCTATACAGCAATTACTAAATTAGTATTTAACTTCGCGAGGAGACCAATCTACCCTAGACGAAGAAAACCTCTCAAGTCTTACGTAATTTTGAAATGGAATGATAAAGCATGGATTTTTAAGCAAAGATTACCTAATGCTACTTGAGAGAGCTTGTGCGGCTAATAATGCCAAAATAAAAAAGACAGAAAACTTACGAGTAGGAAACCATGATGTAGGTAAGGTTGTGACTTTGAAGAATCACTCTGAGACCAAAATGTCGTCACTAAGTACTTTAACGTCAGTAACTGTTGCAAATTACATATGTTAACGTCTATGAAGACAGCACCAAGAGGAGGACGATCTCAACCACTCAAAGCATATTTATACTCGAGTATCAAGTCCTTTAGTTACCAATATGTTGACAAAAACAACTTTCACTCAGGAGCACTTGTTTTGACATTAGTTCATGCTCATGGCATTGTAATTGTTTGTTGCTTTTTGATCACTTGTTGCTAAAATATTTGTTCATTGCACTAGATATCATTAAATATTACTTTATAAGTCACTGTATTTTATGAGGACGACATAATGGAAAAAAGCAAGTCCAAGCTCAGTCGGGGACACCTCAACTTTCTTCGTAGCCCTAGTAGTTTCTGATTTAAAGCTTGTCGACAGACAGACATAGTGATTGTATAAAGTTGCTGAAGCCCAAATGTTGTATAAAGTTTCCCGTAGGAACTTTAAAGTTTATGCAGAGGAAATTCTGCACAACTTGTCACGTAAATAAGTGAGGCGGAGCGAGCGTCAAATTTGGATTATCTATATTTCGTTGGTGAAGTTTCCCCGAGACCTCCCGAACAACAACTCAACCACCCTCGTAGCCCTAGTAGTTCCTGATTCGAAAGTTATTGACAGACGGACATAGAGGGGATATAAGATTGTACATAATATGCCTTAGACACAGTAAGGTTAATGTTTTACCTATTAAGCTATGCTTTGCTAGGATTTTTTGGAATGACATGTTAATCTAATAATAGGACTTATTTGAAATACCAATGTGCTTATTTCAGTTTATAAGATTCGCAATACGCTATTTGAAAGTACAGTAGCGCCTCCAAAAACACATTTCACTCTTTCCTTTTTGCTTTAATGTATCAACGTGCAGCTGTAACCCATACCTATGAATTGGTTCTTTTAATCAATCAAGAGCAATATTGTAAACTAATTGATTCGTTTGGCTGTGTGGTTCGGTATATGCTATTTTCAATTTCTTTGGATTTGATTATTTCCTTGTAAAATTCCTTGTTTATTTCCTTGTTCACATTAAGTAAAATTTTTGTCACGTACTTGTACACTGTTAAAATTTTTGTTAATGGTTCTAGGAATTTTAAGGGAAGTTTCGCAGAATTTTTAGTATTTCGTGTTGTTTCACTGTAATGAGGAAAACTCAGAGACTTTTTGTATGATTATCTAGATATTTCTCGTTTTCAGTTCTGCACATGCGCAGAATGAGGAAGCTATTTCTTATCGTAGCTGTGCCTCCAGGGTTGATCAAGAGTTTGCTGCCACTATTTTGTCAATTCTTATTTTGGTAGAAACGGGAAATATTTTGAGTGAATGGGAATTCCGAACACTAATTGGCAATTACGTAAATTATTAAAATGTGGCGTGGGATCAACTTAGTTTATATCTTCGGGATTCAGCCAACATATTTCTTTTAACTTGAAATTTAGAGCAGTCAGTACGACTCTGGAAGTTTGACTAAAGAACCATTGTCCAAATCTTTATTTAGACTTCTGTGTTTGTTATTTCTTTCGACATACCTAAGAACTGTATGACGAATGCCTTTTATTAGCCAAATTAATGAAAATTTCCAGGTAGCTATGGTTGCCTAGCTATTCTCAGGAATGTTTAGGAAAGTCTTTAACAGTGTACGTTCATTTATTTCTATAAATTTGGTAGAAAATTTCGACTAAAATGTATTTTTTTTAACGTAACAGTTATTCAGTCAATTTAAATATAATTTAGAAATAACAAAACGTAAATGTTACGTACACCAATTTCGCAATTCGTAGTATAACATAGATTCGTTTCCATAATAGCAATATTATCATGTATCTCACTTACTGATATTCTTTCTATATATCCTAACTAAAGCTTTATATTACTTTAAAATCGTAATGTTCTTCTCTCTATTTCAGAATATTATTTCTAAGCTAAACCTCAAATTAACAATGTAACAAACTGTGTTAATATTCTTGTTCTTGTACTGAGATCGTAAAACCTGCGTACACATTTCAAACAAGTCAAGGGACGGCAACTTTTTGAAGCCTTTCGAGACTCACGAGACGAGACCGAGACGAAAGTGTCGAGACAAGACCAAGACCAAGACTATCCTAAAATTCGAGACGAGAACGAGACTGGTGCCAGTCTCGTCTCGATACCATCGCTAAATTGAACTGTAATATCTAATAATTACCACAGAATCTCGTTATTACCAACATGTAACAAAGAATTGAGTAATATTTCGCTAACACACCAAAGTGTATACGTAGATGACATAATTGGAGATCACCAATGTGGATTTAGAATATATAGAACCACGTTGGACCAGATTTTCGCCTTGATTCTAATATTAGAGAAAACATATGAATACACTGGGATGGTTCATCATCTGTTTAATGATTTGAAGGAAGCAAATGACTGTATCAAAAGGGAAAAGTTATACAGTATCCTGGTACGAACTGGATTTCCGAAAATGCTGGTTCAACTAGTGAGGATGTGTCTCAGCGACCCCATAATCAGAGTACGGATAGATATTAATGTGTCAGATAGTTTCGAGATTCGCAACGAATTGAAACAAGGTGATGTTTTTTTAATACTAATGTTTAACTTTGCATTAAAATATGTGATTCTAAAAATAAGAGGACGAAAAGGGACTAACATTGAATGGCTTGAATCAACTGTTCGTGTACGCGTACGATGGAGATTTAATAAAGGAAAATATAGATGCACTACAATGTAACACCCGAGGTCTAGCAGAAGATTGTGATAAGATAGGTCTACAGGTAAACATAAAGAAAACAAAATACATGATAATAAGCCAAAACACAGAGGATGAAAAAAATAAATACGTAACAATTAACAATGAGATCATAGAGAAAGTATAAGCAAATTTAAATACTTAGGGCATATCGTCGGCTCCATCACAAAGTGTCGTTATCTCAAAATTTGGCCGTTTTAATTTGGGACCGTCAGAATATGGCATTTTGTGGATATTTTCTTGTCTCGAATCGACATATCTCAATGGAAAGCCGTTCAAAAGTGATTAACAAAAATAGGTTACAAGAATATTAACAAGTATCTGGAGGTACTGTTTTTTAAATTGCTCTCCTAAAAGGTTTGAAAAAATGAGATACGACAATTTGCGATGGGACCGACGATATGTACAATTGTACTACGCAAAAATGTCCCAGAAGAAATAAAAAGTTGCTTGGCATCGAGCAACGCATTGTTTCTATTCAGTCCAGAAACTCCTAACCTCGCGATTAATATCAAGGAAATTGAAACTGAAAATAGAACGCTTATTCTGCCGGTAATACTTTACGGTTGCAAAAGTTAGAGTACGCCCCTGCAGATGATCATAAATTGCATGTGTTTGAAAATAAGGTTTTAAGAAAAATATACGGGCCGAAATGGGGTGAGATGATCGGAGAATGGAGGAGACTGTATAATGAAAAACTCTACGTACTGTGCAAGTCATCCGATGTTGGAAGAATAATGAAATTGTGACGCCTAAGATGGGCAGGCCATGTAATTCGGATGGGTGAAGAACGAAGATTATATTCCATTGTGGTTGGTAAGCCGGAGGGGAAAGAGGCCGTTGGGAAGACCTAGACGTCATTGGGAGGACAATATTAGATGAGATCTTCGAGAGGTAAATGTTCTAGGTGAAAATTGGCATATCTTGCCCAGGGTAGAATGTTCTGTCGTTTGTTACACTTTCTTACTTCGATGAACTTGCGAGTTCCGTAAGCCAGATTTAGTTGGTTATCGAGTGGAAAGAAAAGACGATTACAAAGTTTGGGAGTTGAATCTTTTTTGAGACATCGAAACAAGAAAAAACTTAATATAAATATGGATCGAATTTCGCTTCGTTTTCGAGATACAGGGTTTGCAACTTGGGAGACCAAAATCGACTTGCAATGGACAATGGACATTTCTCCATAAATCTTAAACGATGCAGTAAAATAAAATTTTGTTTTCGGAAGGCGATTTGCATCAATAGAGTGGATATTTGGAGTTAAAAGGTGACACCGTCGGGTGGTCAGTGTTATCATCTTGGTATACTGTTTCAATATTTTTTCAAATTACCATCATGGCATTTTTTTCAAATGACACTACGTCAGTTTGTTGAATATGTTGAATCCTCTAGTAATGGTAAACATCATATGTGAAGCACAGAACGCAGTGTTGTAAAGTGTGAAAGTTATATCAGGTTAAGCATGAAAAGTTGCAACTTTTTTTTTTTTTTGAAAAAAAAAGAAGAAGAGGCAAACTTTAGCAGTTATATTATAAAAGTGCTTTTTGCCATATAATGAAACTTATTGAACTTAGAAAAAGTGTACCAATTGGCTATTTTGGGGGGAATCTGAGGATACAGTGTTCGTTCGTCTCCCTTCATTGACAGCAGTATTCTGTGTGTATGTATTGTTGTTGTTGTGCTTGCAATTTATATAGTGTTGTGATTTTATCTAGAATGCCAATCCTAACTGGTTTTCCTTATACCAGACGAGTGCCGTGATGGTATGTAAATTGATTCCAGATTCAATACAATGTTCAATATTGTAAGAAGGAGCTTCGTAACTATACCTTGAGGTTATGAAACCATATATTGTGCTTCATACGTTGGATTACAGATTATTAACACCAGGACCAAAGGATTCATTTTCATCCCTTTTGAATTTTATAAGTCTGCACAGGAAAAGATAATATAGACCTCTTATTTGACTGCAAATCCTTTGCTCAATTTCTGGTGGAAGTAATAATTTATTTTGTTTAAAATACACGTTCTGATTGCGTCAACGAAATAATATGCATACAAATGATCGTTTCTGCTCAAAGTGACCATTTCTTTAACAAAATGTTGAATGATAGCGTACATAACAGGGCTTCCGGGTAGTAAACATTCCGGGTGAATCATTAAACACATTTAATCGACTGTTGCTAAATTCTGTGATTTTATTACATTTGTGTGCAGTAGTAGTGAGCTGATTACGCTTTTTATTTAAGCTACATTTTGAAATTTTAGTAAGAATCCGTCAGAAGACAAGCGTTCAAATTGATCAGAGAAAATCTGAAAACTACTACGACAATGTAGTATATATTTCTAACCGCCACTACCGCTTGAAAAATTGTTTTCAATCGTTGTGGGAGGCACCCTTGTGTTCCCGTATTGTGTATAAATTTGGAAATTGGTATGAAGTTTGGTTTAGTTTCATTTCCTTGAAAATCTAAACGACGGTGTTTGTGAAAATTCTTATCCTACACCATCCTCATAAACTTTTGTTATTTATCCTGAAACTTAACCTAACCCACAAAGCAAAATGACGTCCCAGGGATATCTGACGGATCTCCTGGCAGGATATCGGAAGTCCCGTTTACAACCATGGGACGTATAGTTATAATTAATCCTTCGTATAACTATACGAAGGCATATCCTTCGTATAGTTATAATTAATTAAATAATAATAATAGTAAGGTCGATTTAATTTATAGAAATTCCAGGTAGGTAATCCCGCACGGCTTTCCGGGGGACATCCATACGGGATGAACTGTTTGTATTGCCCACAGAGTTATCCCACGGACATCCTTAGGACATCGCTATGGGAGCAGGACCATTCTGACGGTTATGGGATCTAAATGGGACGTCCCAGGGACGTACTCTGCTATATGGGAAGCTTGAACTTACGCGATTCGATCTATACAAATTCATGGACATGATAGATACAATTTACTACTTATTACACAAAATGTATCTTCCTATTATTAAGAGCAATTACATTTCAATACCTTTTGATGCTTATTCTTTTATTTTCAGATCAAGTCCTTGGACGTCTTGTCCTTGGTTCTTTCATGTTTGCCAGAGGAAGCGGATTGGACCATTGGAAAGAGATGCTCGCGAAACCTAGAGAGAACATTCAAAAATGGCATGTTCTGACCGAGTGACATCTTTGGTTGTATTTACTTTATATTGGTGTTATATCCTGCCTCAAATGTGTGCCTCTAAGAAATACGAGGACCATTCATGACAAATAAGTGAACAAAAGAACTGTTATTGAGTATATTAGTATTGCTACTATTATAGAGATAATTTTGTTCAGAACAAGTATATTTTAGTGTCAATATTTCTGGACATCAAAGGTCTTGTGTGATTGAAGGAATGTTATAATACCTTGGATACGCTGTTTATCCTTTAAAACAATCGGTTCTGTTTTAAAATTAAGCCCCTTTCTGCGAATTGGTATATTAACGGTCTGCGTTAGCCACACCCGCTTCAACATAATATGGTAACTTCATTAAGAGACCCACACATGGTCGCGTTACTTGCATACAATGAATGATTGCAAAGAAAGACTTGGACAAGTAGTCAATAGAAATAAACGACGTGACTATTGCATCCCGACTGCGGTGGAGTTAAATTTTGTTCAAATTTACAGAACGTATCGCATCTATTCCATACGTAGTGAGGACTTTTTAAATTACTGTTTCAATAAATTACCTTCTTCGATTTAACAATAAATTAAAAATACTTATTCAAATGTGTTTTCAAATAGTGAATTTTAAGAGATTTTATGATTATTTTAAAATGCGTTAAAAATATACCGTATTTCAAAACCATCTTCTTAAAAGCTATCGAGATTTTGTTTCAAAATGACTTTTATATAATTTTAAAACCGTTTTTCAATATTCTTTTGCCACTTGAGCCGTTGAATCGAATTGGAAAGTAGCAAGTTGGTCATTCCATTTAAAGTGGTCCAGTTCGTTAAGTTGGTTGCACGACCATCGTATTTTCTTACAATTTTTTTGTGTGTGTGATTACCCTTGTGTATACGTTGTTTAAAAATGCCAATGTTTTCTTCCAACTTCACTTCGTTCGGCTATGGCGGCCATATGTGTGTCATGGTGCGCAGTGTCTCAGCCCAAGTAGGCCGTAGCTTATTGCATTAAAAACTTTTGGACTAGGCACACTACAGACTAATTGTAAGTGGTAGCATGGCTCTACTACTACTCCATGTTGTAACTCTAGTGTGGGTTCCAAAATGCTGCTGGACAATGAACATAACTACACTTTCAAGATTACTTTCTATATAGGAGAAATTCTTTCTCTGGTTTGACATTCTGTTTGGGGACATACAGAATATTGTAGTCAATGTCTTCGAAATTTCATGATTACACGTATGATTTTCTAATATTATATCAAAGTTTGAAATTGAAAATCTCTGGTGGGGGACCAGGTAGGAATCTGAAATATTAACAGATATTAGTCCTGTAGGGTAGTGTTATGCTGCAAAAATGTGGGCTCTGAGACAGAGTTTATATGTGTTTATATGAGAGAGAGCAGCTTTATATGTGCGAAAGCACGTTTGATTCGAACATCCTGAGAAGAGAATACATGCCATATAACAGCCAAAATATACATAAGACGATAAAATAAAGTAGAAAGAAGTACTTACAATTTCAATTTCAAGGAAGGTGTACAAACACAATAAAAATGAGACAATATTTCACCGGAGGCGTGTTCACATAATAGGAGAGAACTGGTGCTGCGAACGGTCATGTTCGGAACTATATATAAAATTTCGAAAAGCATTTTATATTTCTAGTATCTTATACGCAAAACGTTTATCATTTCTCTTCGCAGTTTCTTGGAATAAAACGAGCTTTCTCCACATATAAAGCTGATGTAACTCTGTTAGTACTGGGATCTCAAAATCCTCATTTCTGCAGCGTAACACTACCCTACAAGACTAGTATAATGTGAAAATTTCAGATTCCTACCTGATCCCCCACCAGAGACTTTCAATTTCAAACTTTGGTGTAATATTACAAAATCATATGTTCAAGCTTCCATAATATAGGAAGGAAATAACGTTTGTAACGTTACGCCCTTAATGAGCACAACTGTACAAGACAAGTTCCACGTATATCGAATAATATAAATTCTATTTCTCATATACATTCATGATTCGGGGTGGTCACTAAAATTCGGTCTGTACAATATTGTCGGTCTGACCATCATTTATTGTCAATTATTACCAGATTTATAACAGGCTGTCGTAGTTCCTTGAATAGCACTCACAATTATATATTTCCTTCGTAAACATAAACGCTAACAATAAATTGCTGAATCAAGAATCGTACCCTAGAAACTTAATACAATCAATGAACAAACTAACCTAGCATAATAGAATCGATAACAAACAATTGTATTACTTTGTGGAACATATTGCTTAAAGCCCGATCCAGACTAACATGCAAGACGTACGTCTTGTCTGAGTAAATAAATCGTTCAGAAAAAAAACCTTGTGTTTGACTGAACAATGCCTGAAGACTGAGACAAAAGTTTGATGAGAATACCTTCAATTCCGATATCTGATCAAACTTGGCTGAGATTGTGTGGGCAGTGTGTTTTATTGTTATTATTCTTTCAGTGCTGCAAGAAACATAAAGTTGTGCTCGTTTTCTGTGTAAAAGTTTGGATAGGGCTGTTTGAGTTTGAAATTGGGAATTCAAAATTCGATTTTTGATAAATCCAAACTAGTTTCTATAAATAAAAATAAAAATACATAAAATTTTCGAATCGAATTTTCAATAAAAATTGAAACCTATATTTTCGATTACAATTAAAAGTGAAACGACTTTAACCGAAATAACTGAAAATGAATTTTATTGGAGCAGAACGGAAACCGAATTCTATTTTAATTAAAACCACTTATAACAGAGAAATTGAAAAAAAAAAAAAAAAAATCAGAGTAATTTTAATCTGCAAATCGAAAACTACTTAAATTGAAAAGGAATGGAATAGTATTAAATTAAAAAATTAAATATTAATTTCTCGTAATTGAAAATTGGTTTACCATTCCAAATTGTATTACTTCAACATACAACAGTTGATCATCTGTTATATGAAACTAGATATTAATACTTATTTCTATGTATTTACAAGAAGTGAGTTAAAGACAAAACGTACGATAAAACGTATAGCGTGGACATTATTATCACAAACGTTTTGTCTAAACGATTTACTTGTTCATAGTCTGGACCAGGCTTAATATTAACACATGGACAGTATCTTTATTTCTATTCTTAATAGAAACGAAAAAGTTTCTTCATGTGTAACATTCTAGATCCTATATGACAATTCCAGAGTGCAAAATTGCTTCAATCATACCTGTATATCAAGACCTTTGAACCGTCATTTCCAAAGAACAGTACTGTTTACTTTAGGGATCCGTTGTGACAAATATGCACAATTATGGCCTAATACTTGAAACAAAACATGTGTTATGTCTGCAGTGTATAAATTTTAATATTTACATGACTGCTCTTTTCTGAGTTAACCATATAATTATGTCGATGTGTAGGTATGTTAAAATACAGGAAATGCGATACTAGTACTTCACTTCTAATACAATTCTTCACTACAATTTATTTTCCCCTTAGCAGTATATGATCTTTGACAGTAGTACTGATTTGACAGGTAATCCTTTATAGCTTTTCATAATATATGAACAAAATTATATCTAGGGCTCGAATTTTTACCATGTTTTATTTTTGTCCTGAATGCTTTTCAATGTCTAATTGTAAGTTGATTTAAACACGTTCTAGCTTTGTGAACACGATAACACTTGATTAATTGGATGCTTATTTACTTACCATGTTTCTGCTTTAAGTCATATTTTGGCTACGTATTCTGGCCTATTTCGGTTCACCATATTCTGTTCCTACACAAATAATCCTTGTACCCTAATATGGCGACAAGGAAGAACTTGCTTCCCTCGACTTCTCACTTTAACGCGTTTTAGTTGGAAATGTGGAAGTTTGTTTCCATTTCACCCGTAAATGGTACATTCAGACAAGAGATGAAATCACTGCGACATGCATTTGCAGTAAAGAAGAAAAGATTAAGAGGGAGCGGTACTTGGCTATGGCAGTCTGCAAAATAAGCGTTCAATTTAACATGGATTTCACACATTTTTAGGAATATTGTGGTTTCATCACGTTCTTTTGAAAAATGACTCAATAGCCTATTAAAAACAATACATGGTATCGTAAAGGTAAGTAAGTGAAGGTTCCGTGACCTTCACTCACGTAACAACTTTATGGAAATTTCCTTGTTCCTAAACAGAAAACAAAGTTTTCACTTAAGTACCTTCAGAATACCACAAAATATGTTGAAGGAGCTATTGAGTCATTTTTTCAAAGGAACCACATGAAACCATGATATTCCTAGACGTGTGAGAAAATTCATGTTAAACTGGAGCTCATTTTTCAGGTGTCGCAGCCAATCATCTCTCCCTTTAAAGCATTGAATTATTGGCATGACGAAAAAAATACTGCGAAAGAATAATTTAGAAAATACACTGGCCGGGCTCATGAAATATGAAATTTAGGTTGTTTTTTTTCAACGCAGGCAGTTAAACAGCCACGTTACTGCAGTTTCATAACTCTATATAGTAGACGTAACAACAGCCGACAGTTGTATTAGGCCCCTTATCCGTGATTAGAGGCCGGTTGATACGTCGATATGACTTAATAGCTTCGATTTCTAGATTCCATATGTAAATGATAGTTTGGCAACGTTGTGGTAGAGTCATACGATTACAAACAGAATTATCCGAAGCAAATCACTTATATCCATTATTCGTTTGAGCGCCTTCTAATGATTTTCTTTATTCGGGGATCTAATACAGAACACCCGTCATCCACCTTCCATCTATCTATCCACCGGCCATCTCTACTTCATTTTCTTCACAGTCCCTCCTAGTGATTTCTAGCATGCATCCCCCATTACTCTTTGTATAATTCTTAATCTTTGAATCATTTACACATTCAATGTCCAAGTGTCGCCATATACACCACCACAGCTAAGAGACACTGATTATACGCTTGGAACATATTTCACCTTGCTTTTAAATTAAAATTCAGTCTGTCAAACGAGCTTCATTCTATTTACATCATAAGTCTTTTCTTCACATTCGATGTTCAGCTGCCCTTGGTAAATATACTCTACCAATCTTCTTCACATGAATCTTTCCTTTTTAGTAAGTTGATACTTTTGTTCTATTTAAGATTCATTTTAAGTACTATTTTCACAATCTCATCACTCAACTCTTCCACTCTTGTTTCTTGTTCTTCTGCACTTGACACGAAGGGGGTTATGTCATCAGCAAATCGAAGGTGATTAAGGTATTCACCATTCTTTTTATTCCAACTTTAATGCCAGTTTAAATTTTTAACACTTCTTCATGACCAGCCGAAAATTGTTTTTGAGAGTTTGCGTCTCCCTTTTTCCAACCTTGAATTTTCTCATTATCTTGACGTAGTTAACTAAAGGTGTGGCAATTGCTTTTGTTCCAATTTAATGTAATCACCTTCGACGCCTTGATTTTCATGTGATTTAAGTACTGCTGCCAAAGAGACCGAACCGAAGGCATTCTCAATATCTATGCATTCGCAACACAGTTGATGGTCATACTAATTAATCCTTCCCCTACTCTCACTCAAAACTTGAAAGTGGTCTCATGTACTAAACCAACTAAATTACCCTTAGGGTCAAAGTGGTGGTCGCTCGACTATTTTTTATTTCCTTTATATTTGGTACATGAAATGCCATATACAAGCGAAGTTGAAAACAGTTTTTGAAACATTTTTATTGCTCATAGTTCAAGATATACAGGGTGTTCAAAAACGAGATTCTGCAAAAACAGCGAATTATAAAGTTACACATATGACACAAACTAGTTGAGATATTTGAATAATTCAAAAATATTTAAAATATAGACACCTCAGAGAATATTTAAAGCTATTTCTTTAAGTTCTAGCCTCAAAACGGTTATCGGACAGCGTGGTTTAAAAAGTTGTAAATTATAGGTGAAATTCTCATTTTTAGATTTTTTTTTCCCTGATTGAATGGAAGGAAATAACTAGCCATTTAGTTTGTTATTATTATCTATTATTGTCACTGTAATGACAGAAAAAAAAAATTCCTGTGCCATTTCCTTTTCTATATACCGAGGCTTTAATTTCACAAAAACTCAAATTTGTCAAAATTTGAAGGGTTGTAAGTCAAAAGGGGGAGGGAGTACACGGACAAAAAAATCGCATGGGAGTTCCTTTGTTTATATTAAAAAAAAAACTGAAAGTTTCATTTCGTTTTTCAAACCTCTCTATGAAATACAGCTTCTTAAAGTTGCTTAGTAAGCTATAGTCGTGTCAATACAAATTATCATTGAAAAATAGGCTATTGTCAATAATGTTTAATTCTATCAAAGTAATCACTGAAATCACGTGACTTAAGCACAAACAGATTATGTTTTACGTTCATTGTTGGTGCACAGAGCTATTTTAGCTCTCTTCTATCTGCTGCTTAAGGAAAAACTGTGGTTAAAAAGCATTCATCTCCGATCTGATGGAACGAATTCTTCCTGAGTGGCATGTTTTTTGTTTCTTTTTAACAAGTTATGTATGCAGCCATGTCATGCAAAGCGATGTTATTCTTTTCGTTAGGCCTAACACAGTCCATTGGCCTACATTTTACTTGGACCTTCACTTGGAATTTCACCTATATTTTACAACTTTTTAAACCACGCTGTCCGATAGCCGTTTGGAGGCTAGAACATAAAGACATAGATTTAAATATTCTCTGAGGTGTCCATATTTTAAATGTTTTTTGAATTATTCAAATTAACTCAACTAGTTTGTGTCATATGTGTAACTTTATAATTTGCTGTTTTTGCAGAATCTCATTTTTAAACACCCTGTATATCCTGAACTAAGAGCAATAAAAATATTTGAAAAACTGCTTTCAACTTCGCTTGTATATGGCATTCCATGTACCAAATATGAAGGAACTCAAAAATAGTCGAGCGACCAATTCTTATTTTATTTGTCGAATTTCTCTGGAATGACCACCCTTATTCTCTGTTGAACATATCTGTTACATTAGCTTGCATGTTGAAAACAATTATGGACATAAATGCAACACAAATGTAACGAAACTTACAACGAACATTAGCCATAATAGTAGAGTCCATATTGCCGTACAATGTTAGCATATCCGTTAGAAACATGGTCAGATAATTTTTTTAATCCACATATCTTTTTTTTTTAACTTGTTTCCAGTTCTTTTTGATTCTATACATTTTCAATTCAAGAAGTGAACATATGCCATGCGCACATCTAATACATTTAACATTACTTCACGTCAAATTAGAATGAGGCTGCTGCACATTGTAATAGTAGCCAAATAGAGCATATTTCACATGCCTCTGTTTTTCTCCTGAACTAACTTGTAAGTGTACATTGAACATGACGAAAATAAAGCGTACAAACATAGCTCTCAAATCAGTGATCCCTGAAGTAAATAAGTCAAATTGAAAGTATTTAACTTTCTTCCTACATGTTATAATTTACTTACTTCATTGTCATTTTATTGTCTAATTTTAATTCGAGGTCGACTACGCTATTACTTTTTACTCATTTTGCTTCATAACGATGCAATTTTAAATATCTATTTTCACGTAATTTAACTTCGTGGTTATTATCAACGGGTTACACTTTACAGAATTGACTTCATATATAGTCTTAGAGAAAATCGTCTTATATCTCAAGAAAGTGAATAGAAAATTAGAACCAAATGAATCTCATAACTCTAGCTACATTAAACTGGATGCAAAAGCATATCTTGTATTTTGTCGAGATTGTCTTGAATGATTATTACTACTGTGGAAGTTACAGATGTGTTGTTTAAAGAACCCAGAAAGATTATAAAATGTGTGCAGTGGGTTCCCTTTTTAAGTTTAATCCAAACCATTGTGTTAAACAAACTGATTTCAGATAGGAAGTACGTCTTGAAGAAAGAGGTAAAGTATTATTTGTTGACTCATTCTTTTGTTATAATGTAAAGAGAAATCTACATGGTATCCTGTGACTTGGAAACTAAGGGATAGTCCGTATCCTGGAATTTAATATTATTCGAAGTATCACATTCGTACTAATATTATGAAGTAACAATTCTTAGTACTACAAAGGCAGCAGCAGCAGCGAATAACTGTAACTACATGATAAGTGAATATCTGTGAGTATGGTGCATACTATGGTTGTTAGATTCACAATTTTAATACAGATTATCATATGAATATTAATAGTTATCGACGGAACAAATAGAAATTGAGGTATATATTTATGATGATGAATCCTGGAAGAAAAGGTTTTGTGACCTTAACTCCGCCATAATAAATAAGACGAAATAAATAAATCTTATGGTAGTTGTAGTGATTATTGGAAGATCTTCGACAGTTACATTATACGATAAATATAGTCCAGCACGAGACTAAATTAATGCTAAGAAAATTATACACAGAGTGGACAAAAATTACAGGACAGAACTTTAGGAATGAAAAGTTCTCATCGAAATAAGAACAAAAGGTATCTTTGTAATGTGTCAATTTCGCTTAGTTTCAGAGTTACTGGCTTCCCAAAGCGAGAAAAAGAATGTTTGAGCTTAATGTTTCAAAATACCACTAACAGTAGAGCCGATGTAGTATGCTTGCGTCAACGTTGTACTGTGAATTATCGCTATACGACCGAGGAATGACAGCCTCTCCCAAATTCTGAAGAATAGAGAATTTACACGGACATGTACCCCTATTTTTATGCAACCACGAACGTAGTTTCTTCACAAAATGGTATTTGGAACATATTATTTCAGAATCAGACAAATCTTCCCTCATGCATTATAATTATTTTATTTAGGTGGCGGAAAGACAAAATTTCAACAGTTTCAGATAGCACAATGCAACCTTACAAATACACCTAGACAATCAGACGTCGTAAATATTGTCCACATTGCGTCAAACGAATTTACGTATAATACACATACTCTTTCCTACCTTATCATTATTATCTAGTCTAATACATTAACTTGTCACATCAAACAGAAAATGGTACAAACTTGATCTTTATGGGTCATTTTAGTAACCAACCCATCTCGCTTTCATTACATTATTCTGTTTTCAAATTTCACAAAGGTGTTTCCCAACCGGGATTCAAACCCGAAACTCCGAGACTCGTAGCTTGACGTTTGTAACCACTCGACCACCCTATACTGCACTGTTTACCTAATCAACCATCGCCATCCGACTTAATATTCTCTCATTTTAAAAAATAAATCAAATGTTCGTTGAATATATGTTAGTTATGCAGCCACGTAATTTTTTTACAAAAAACATTCGGAAAATGTAACCTCTTTCAGATATAGACTTGACGCAAACGAATTATTGTTACCTGCTGGAAAGTTATCCAATTATTGAACATTTCGATCTACCTTTACTTCACAGATTTTTTTTAGAATCCCTTACTTCCTTTGCTGAATCTCTTGCACAATTTCGGTAAATGCATTAGAACAGGTTGAAAGTCTTTGACAATAGCATGCCGTATCAGCTCTACTGTTCTTAGTGGTATTTGAAATATTAAGCTCGGAAATTCATTTTCCTACCCATTCGGAAGCCTGTAGCACCGAAACTAAGCAAAATTCGACAAATTACAAAGATATATTTTGTCCTCTTTTCGTTCCTAGAATTTTGATCCCAATTTTTGTCCATCCTGTAATATTGTAAGGTAGATAACATAACCTTCACAGTATTCATCTCGTCTATAAATATACACCCAAACTACATGCAAAATAGTAAAGGTCAAGGCCTGTCTTCAAACTTCATTTTCAGAAAACATGTTTCATTAATATGATTGTAGGATAGAAAATAAATCACTTAGTCAACGAAAGCCCATTAACTTATTTAATACATCTTTATTTAAAACCTAACTGTATGTTTTTACAATCCTCAAAGTCGAATTTCTCGAAACTAACGTGCTTTACGAATTATGTGTAGTAAGTGTTATAATCAACTTTGAGGGACAGAAGAGGTTATTTCCTTTTGTAACCAAAAAAAATTTTTAATCTTACGTTTTCTGAATAAAAATGTATTAAGCTCATATGTGGAACCTATGTCATCTTCTCTAAAGCACAACCCATCAAAATGGCCACATGAAGAACAATTAGGTGAAAATAAAACTTTTAAAGTCATGCTGACATGAAACCTAAAATGAGTGAAAATGAAACATCTATGCTCATCATTTGTTTACAATTGTATGATCATGGTTGTAGCCTACTACAAAGCATTCAGGGCCCCGAAATTAAAAATATACTCGAAAATCGTTGTTTCTTTTATCGATAACCATTTAAGATAAACACACATGTGTCATTAATGTTTTTCAACGTCATATGTTTTCTTAATATGTTGGTTTTCTTCGTATAAACAATTATTCAAGTAGCAAAAGTTATTATTAATATCCATAATGTAGTAACAGTATAATTGAATATGTTCCAACAAATATCAATGATTGTGTATCTCCGCCGATGTGTTCGTTGTTTGCTTTTTCAGTCACCTTTCATATTTAACTAAGTATTATTTAAATGCTATTTAATTTTAAAGTATACAAAGAATATATACTGTCTTCTATTTTTAAATGTTTATATATAATGTATTACCAGTTTCGCTGGATTTGCCATTATAAAACAAAAAAAAATTAATTGAGGTGATAAATATAATATGTACCGTATTCTATAAAACTGCAATGTTATTGCTTTGAAATACTCTTGAATGTACCAAAAAATAATTAAATTTTGTATCGCTCATATAAAGTCAAATTATATTATTACCTACTATATATTGTGTACAAGAAATGGAAGTAAAAACTATATTTATCTTTGTTTAAATCTTGTTTTATTTTTCGTAATTTCTGACAATTTAAACTTGCCTTTGTTTCTTCCTTACGGTACATATTTCCTTCTCTGTTGGTGATAGAAATACATCCTTTATTAGCATACGGGCTCCGGTAGAGTTCAATTTCAATTAGTTTTATTGGCTTGCATCGCTTCGCTTTACATGATAAATTTCCAGTTAAAGTAGTCGTTGTATGCGGGATGTGGAAAGTACTTAGCGTATGATCATGAAAACTTTCAGTAAACTTGCATTTAACTTGCTCGGTAAGTTTTACCTGCATATAATTAAGCAAGTTTGCGAGCTTATTGGCAAAAATGGAACCTCAAGACTGCAACACATTTACTTTGTTACATGAAACAAAGTGGCAAAGTTAAGAAAAAATTTAACTTCCGTCACGGAAAGAACTTGTCTATGCATGTTAACATGTTTAAATATGAGCAGAGGAAGTGTAGTGATCAGGAATCGAGCCCAAATCCCCAGGTACTCAAGCACTGATCTACTACCGCCATGGCAACCTCTGTGCTTATAGAATAGTTCATGGGCCTCTCCGCTCAACAAGCTACCGTTTGTTGGTGTTAATAAAAGGCACTCCAGGAAATGAAGATTTCTGGTTGAAGTTTCAGCTACTCATTCAGAAATCACATACAAGGAATGAACAGAATAAATGGCGTTCAATACCAATAGACATTAGCTAGTTGACCTCTGAGGCCATAGAAATACTTCATACGAACAACATGTAGTCGAGGTGGTGGTAGCTCAGTTCTAGAGCACTCGGCCAACAACCAGGGGTTCCAAATTTGATTACCTTTAATTGCAGCTACCAATTTTTCGAGAAATGCCTGGTTGAGGATAACCTAAAACAAGAGTGTTGCTATATACGACATGAAGTACAGTTTATGCAAAGACAATGATGAGCAAATTGAAGCAGAGGTAAACACAGAATAAATAATAATAATAATAATGTACAATGAAATTTTAAAAAACGTCAGGATCTTTAACAATCATAAATAACAGAAGGTAGAGAATATAAAATCAGGAAGACTAAACAAAAAATACAGACTTGAAGGGTAAAGCAAAGCAGTTTTAAGGAAGAGGAGAAATATTAGTGTTCATACAGGCTGTGTTGGACGAACCTACTTGTTTCTCGCAATAACTTTTTAAGTTAATGGGTTTGTCAGCAATTTAAGGTGGCCTTACTCCAAGGCAATCGGTGGCAACATGTACTACGCAACATCCCGCTCCCTTTGTCGCATACAATAGCTGGCTCATAGTACCCAACCTGTTGTCTTCATGTAAGGCCGCCTTTCCTTATATATAAAGTACATATAGGATAAGCCCGGATAGGCGATATATTAGGTGAAATTTCAATAGAGAGGAAAGGAATTGTACTTACGTCGTTTCTTGACGAAGAACACGTGCACAATTTCACAATTATCACTATATATTTCGGCTGTATGCCATCCACAGTAGCAGACAAGAAAATGGTTTACTGAACACACGAGTTGACAATTGGGAGCGAAAAAAAAAAATCGCGAACGTCCCCACCAAATACAATTGACGATGTTCTGCGCGTGCGCTAGTACTGATGGGAAGTGGGTTTTAGTAAGGGTGTTTTGTGTTGAAAATTGCGCTGCGTGCAATAAATAATAATAATAATAATAATAATAAGGTAAAGCTATCCCCTGTGCGATACGCACGCGCCGTGAACGACACTTGGAGAATGTACATGTAGCGCTCCACATATTCTCGAACTACGGTACGAAGTGAGGTGGGGTGGTCAGTCCCATGCTCGACCGCCTTTACCTTTCCAAAGTGGCCAGGAGTACCAAGGAGACACTAGCACTCATTTGATAAAAGGCTGAGTGCACTTCAGAGCGCTAGGCATGGAAGCACAGAAGAAAAGTCTCTAGTGTCCTGGCCAGGATTTGAACCTGGGCCGCCCGATTCGTAGTCAAGACACGCTACCCACGGCGACTCATAATAATAATACTGAAACTCGGTACAGGAAACGGAGTCAGAAAAGTGGAATTCAGTATAGAAACCACAGTCGGTGAAAGTGTGATACAGTATAGAAAATGCAGCCAGATAAAGCGAGATTCAGTTTAGAAAACGCAGTGAAAGAGGGATAAAGTATAGGAAACGCAATGAAAAGTGAGCAGGTTGCCGAGTCAATCACAAAAAGTAGGAGTCAGTATAGGAAACGTTCAAGAAAGAACGAAAAAAAAACCGGAGTATTAGAAAGCTGACAAAAAAGAGAAAAGAAACAGAACAGGTTGGAAGAGAATGGGTAGGGTTGGAAAAAAAAGTTTACTACAGGTTTAGACCAGCTTAAGTTTTACTCACAAACTCTGAATCAAAGCTCCTTCTCAGAGACGTCGTGTGGATGTGTTAGTAATGGAGGACAGGGTAAGGATTATAGCTAGTCCTACACGGAAACTGCCATCGAAATCCGTGTTGTGCAATTGCGTGTGTGTAGAAACTGGGGAATCGGGTCTATTGGTGACGGAAATGTGACAGTGGTTATTGATATGGATATTCAAAGGACTGCCTGTTTCCCCCACATAGAATGCCGGGCAGATAATGCAAGTTAGGATATTTAGACGTTTTAGGTTTGACAGGTTCCTTTGGAATATAGTGAAGTTACCATCGTCCGTGATAACTGAAATAGTTGGAGACGTAATAAGAATGAGACAGGTTCTTATTACATTTGTAGGCGGGAACTGAGTGTATGGAAAGAAGGGTTAGTGCGAATGTTTCAGAGATTGAGAGGGTGATGGAAAATTAATCTCGGCTTGGTAAGGAAAACTGATCTGGTATCGGGATCAGATTGGAGTATATGAAAGTGGGAATGAAGAATTTGAATTGGTCTTGATTAGTTCGGAATGAAATTGAGTGATCAACGTCGGTGAATTCGGATTACTGTTGACAGTGTGAGTAGGTTGAGTGTCCGTGACTGCATGTCAGATCAGTTTGGTTACGAGGTTAAATGGGTAGCCTCGGTTGACTAGAGCAGGCGTTGGTTTGAAAATTTTTCGCTGGAATACAACACAGACACTGATTCCACGCATCTGAATTTGAAATTTATTTAAAGCCATTAGGAAACTTTGACTCAGGCTGTATGGATGCTAATGGGAGAATTGGCGGAACGAAAAAACTGATAGGAAACGGCAGAACCCCGAGAAAACACACACACGATTGTGGACTTAAGACTGATTGGGGATTATTACCGGTTGGCTAAGATTTGGGAGTAGTACTGGTAATGGTGGGTTTCCAAGTAGGGGAACTGGATGGTTGTATGGATGTTAGAGGTAAAAAGCAACCAGCTTGGAAAGTCTGGCGACAAAGATGGGATAATTTATTTAGGTGTTTCTGGTTCCTGGAAATGTATATAGATAATGGGCCTGCGTCAAGATACATATACACTGTAATCGGGACTTCAAACAAGTACATATAACTGAAGTGTAATTTAATCCATTGACAGTATTGGCATTGTTGTACTCCATCAATTATGTATGAAAATAACACAAACACATTAAACTGATACATTATTAACATTACGGGTATGTCCACATCAATATTCTTTTTATTAGAGATTTTAAATCCGAAAAGTTGCTGAAGCATTCCACAGAAACATAACTATGACTACTGAACCGCATGATACGCCAACGATGCTTCGCTTGTTGTAACCTTTTCCGGACTAGACTTCCACGCGAGGTTAAGGACATATTTTCTTAGCTGACCGAATAATAATTAAAGATTAATCTATTGCAGTATTCCGTGTGCTTTATAATTTCATTTTCGACTTCATTAAAAGCACTGAAGTGCTTCTGAGTTAGAGAATTAAGTGACTTATGAGATACATGGTGGTAGAACTGAACATTTACAAAAACTGACAACTTCAGTTTAATATCTCTTATCGGCAGTTATTTAAAGATCTGAAATGTACATACATTAAGATACGATAAGTATCTTGTGCTAAATTTCAGTGAGATGGCTTGTTGAAAAGTTACATGGTTGTAAAACTATCCTTTTACCTTCCAAACCTGCATTGAAAACAATGAAAAGTCAGTTTTGAATTTTTTTAAAAGCACACATCCATTCTTCGTTACCTTCTAAAGTCAACTTTACTTCAACGATACAAAAAAAAAAATAATGAAAGCATGTAATTGACACATTTCAACCAACGTCCATTATTTCATACCCTGTCTCTTTTACACCTTGAACCTTACATTTATACTTCATCTTAATAATAATTATACAGTGCCTTAATATGTGCAAAATTCAGGTTTCTAAATATTTGACAACTAGAGATATTAAGCTTTTCTTTAACTAGAGTTTTACCACCCTCAGAAAAAATTCTTAAAACTTCAAATAATTTTAAACATAGACTGTTGGTATATATATGTACCAACGGTACATTAAAAAAAAATATATCTTCAATAAAGTTGCTCTCCTCTCCTCTGCATTCTCTCGAAAATGGCATTTTGAGCGATTTCGATACAAAACTGATCGCAAAATTTCTGCTGAAGAAAAACTTATAAATAAATTTGTGGTTAATATCTGCACACTTCTCCTAAAAGTTCGATGAGCTGGTAATGAGATTCGCGCCAATCTCCAAACAGACACAATAACAAGCACGAAGATACAAAAAAAGCCACCTTAATGAAAATCACTATGAATAAAAATTAAAAAAAATGCTTTAAACTGCCAACATGAAAGATAACAGTAAGATTTTTTTTTATACATGGCCTAGCAACCTGTGTTGTACCACTTCATATGGATTGACCTCTATGTGGTCTCGTGGCGAACGTTGCTGGTGTCAAATCAGTATTGGAAAAATGACGTAGGTTCGATCTCTCCTCTCACCAGCCATCCTGACACATTCCTCTGGGATGCTAGAACTAAGCTTCTATCTTCCTAACTCCTTCTCCCTTGGACAGGGAAAGTTGTATGACTTCATGGTTTGCAGTCTTAAGATGATGCAAGATCAAATACTTCTGCTCACTTTCTATAAAAATAGTCCAGCATAAGGACAGGGTCACGAGTCTTGGAAAGAAACTAAAAATATTCATGCGTCAAAAACGACATTCAAGGACATCATCTCTTTTAAAATTTATTTATAAAATTTATTCTTTAAATTACAAAAACTTTATTCAAATTATTTTCAGTCAAACATCTATGAGCAAAGTCCTCTTCAAAAGTTACACCAAGCTACGTAAATTAAAGTCGGACGAAAAATCAGAGCATAAAGATAATAATTTGCAAAATCTGACCAAAAAATTCATAACAATTAATTCATTTTATTTTAGAAATTTGCTGGCAAAAATTACCATACAATTCCATTCTTTTCTACTTTTCCTTAACGGTTTATCTCTGACCTGAAAAGATAACTAAACTACGAACATCCCTGAGGCAGATTCCATCTTGAAAGTACACAGAAGAAAAGACAATGTCTGTCAATGGGAAAGAAAATTACAAATTGAAATAACGCAATATCACAGCAATTATGGCAGAAAATATCGCACAAATAAAAGTTTCTTTCACTCCATCACCTAAATTAAATTCACCATTTAATGTGTTTCAAGTATGCAGAACATATCACCATTGTAAGAACGTATAAGGAACATGAGCTTGGATTGATCGTAAGTGACTGAATGATTATCAACAATACACAAAACACAATTCATGATTTTATTGACGACGTCGTCGCTGCAGCTGCAGCTGCTAATGTCTCTGGGGAAAAGTCCGAAGTCTTTTTCTGTTTGGACACTTTACTATTTTCATCTGCAGAGCAGCCTGCATGTAAGAACATTTCTGGTATGTCAGTACCATAAAATATTTTGTTGTTTTGTGCTATTGATTCGTACTTTTTCAGTTCTAGGTATTCTTTCGTCAACAGTAATTTATTTGCTTCTGCCTGTTTCTGCATCTGATAGAACTCTGCATCTGTTCGGCTCTTTTGTCTTGCCAGGTGAATTTCATCTATAAAAAAAAATAAGTAAATAAATAATTAAATATCTTGGCAAGTAGACAATTGCTAAAGGAACAAACTGAATACTCACTACCAACTATTTAGTATGGAGGTTGGATTGAAAATTGAGGCAACAACTCTGCCATGAACCAATCGCTTTATTTCAAGAACCCTTATATTTGCTAATGTAGTCTCTATGTATATTTATCACCTGTTCTCACACTCTCGGAAGACGTTGAAAGCAGTCTTTACAGCCTATAACGACCACCATACAGCACAGATCACCCTCCCTAGTTTGCAAACGCTGCCTCCCCAGTGGCTCTATCAATTTTGCGAACAATTCAGTCACAAGGACTCAGATCAGGGGAATACGAAGGGTGTTCCAGTGTCTCCCAATGTCAGTTCCACACGAGTTCAGTTACAGGTGCAGCTACATCATCATCAGCTACAGCAAAATCTACCATTATCATACAGGAAGATGAAATGTGATGACAAAAGTTAAGGCATCTTACGTTTCAGAGCTGGAGGGAGGTGGAGTTAGAGGAAGACAGTACTATGCTGTATCTACTGTTTGATTCTGAGGTAAAAAGTGACAACCTATCACGCCAATGACGTCACATACAACAATGATCATGACCTTTACACCACCCTACTGAATACGCACTTACGTGGAAGAGGATATGACGGGAGAGTGCTTCCACTAATTAAGGCCATCTTCAATTGTGGTTCCTAATTTAGGGCTCGACATTCGAATTTTGATTTATTTTTGGCGTTTAGGCATCTCAGGCTCAGACCGGGATAGAGGATGTTGGAAGGTAGTCGGCTAGGGCCTAGTGAGTATGTACTATCACGGCATTTGCCTCGTAAAATGACGAAAAACCTACCTCAGACAGGATGGGCTCGTTCGCAGGATCTCCCGATTGTTAAGTTCTACCAACTGAGCTACGGCCGGACGGTACACCCACATTAGTCCAATACCGTGTTATGACACCATCATCTTACCGCGAAATAACGGGTCAATAGTTCTTTAGCAAGTGCATCTGGATTTTCACTTTTTAACCAGGACATGGAATAAGATGGAATACAGTAACTTTCCTGTAGCCGAGAATGCCCTGTATATTATATGCACTGTGGGTCAACGAAAACTTTCCACTCCTTAAATTTGGTAAAGGATTACTTTCTTTAAAAAAAATCATGAAACATGTTAATTTACATTTCAAATGGGACGCATAATTATAATAAATTTAAGAGTTTATTTTCCAATATCTGCGCTCTAGTGGCACAATGTTCACTTTTTTAAGTGGCAATGTGGCTCAAGTGACACACTGTTTGGATGGTCTTCGGAATCTCCGTTCAAAAAGGTTTTGAAATTAAAGTAAATACTTTGTGAGAAATCGCGTTTAGAACTGTTGCAATATAAACTGAAAATTCGCAAGTGACTCAATGAAACGTTATTAATGGTCATCACTAAGCACTTTTCACAATTTACAGGGTTTCCACCAACACTAGATAAAAGAATTCCCTGACTTTTCCACGTTCACATTTTTAATGTTCCAGGTCTTCAATAAACAGTTCATTTTAGGTTAAACATGCTCTAATATATAAACACAGAGTTGGAAGTTTGTTACTATAAATATATGCCTCAAAATAAATACAATATATTCAAGCTAAGTATAAATAAATAACAACAGTAATAAGAAAAATAATAAATCAACATTTTCTCTTGGCCTTCTCCATTTGCCCTCACAGCCAAAGCCTTACGATTAGTTTCTCCAGTGCAGTGGGTAAAATCAGCTCGAGGAGTAGGGTGATCTTTAGTAGTACTAAATGTAACATAGAAATTGATTAATCTTCCAACCTCACTTCTTGTATTCATACTCCAATGCTCCATGGATTACATGATATCCACAACGTCCAAATCGAGCCTCCTGGATAATTTCATGTGAAGCTAATTTTGTTTTGAGCTTCCTACAACACCCAACTCACATTGGGACTA
Source organism: Lepisma saccharinum (assembly GCA_022664845.1). NCBI lineage: Eukaryota > Metazoa > Arthropoda > Insecta > Zygentoma > Lepismatidae > Lepisma > Lepisma saccharinum. The sequence continues at coordinate 40,132 of JAGDQP010003177.1, forward strand.
TCCATCGAAACTTTGATCATTTTGTGCAATGGAAAAGAAGACAGTGTTAGGAAATTTAGAGAGCAAGTTCTCAGCAGAAGAATGACTCAGAAAAACAGAAATCAAATATCTTGTGTTCACCTTTTTCTCACTTTTGTTCCAATATATTAACACAAAGTACGTTTGTCTGAAGTCCCTTACCAAAAAATGAACTCGGTAAGATATCTCTACTTAATTCATTAAAGAAGTATGGCGCAAGTCCGTGAACAACTACACATGAAGCTTTAGTTGGATTGAACCTATAGTGAACTGTTGGGCAATAGCACTGTCTTTGAACACGAGCTTAAAAATGTCACTAAAACCACTCTGAAAAAAAAAAAAAACTAGCATGTCTTGATACCAGCTTCATAGCCCATACAATTTCAGCTTCAAGGATTTCTTCCTTCACAACGAACATTTTTATAGCTCCATTACTTAAGGAGGCTGAAATTTCACACCAATATCAGTTCCTTTGGATTCCTCAGTAGATTCTGACTGCGGATGGGCTGATTCATCAAGAACTACAACACTACTACTTGGTCTGGAATCTTCAAATGAACTTGCTGTTGAGTCTTTGAGAATCTACAACTAATGCCTCAAACAGTGTTGTAAATTAAAAAAATAAAAGTTCTTTTTTTTTTCTAAAACTTCCGTTTTTTTAGAAATAAAAAACCATGAGCCTTCATTTTCTTTTTTAAATTTAGTTTCTTTTTCAGGGCAGCAATTTGTAATGCTGTTAACGTTTCTTTAAGCAAGAATTACATTTACATATGTAATTAAGAAGAAATGCAACATAAATTAAACCCTAGATTGCAAATAGATTTTGGTATATGTGAAATATTACGTGCTGCCCAGTTCTTAGTGTTGCCAACTTTAAAAAAATATATTATTAAAAAGAAAATTTTCATGCCATATCTGCTCCAAACTTAGCTTAAACATCATTCAACGCAATAGAAGAAAGTTTTGCGTCTCCCCGACCTCAAACACACCAGTGCTGCCAGCCTATTGTAAAATTCAACTTACAGAATTGCCTTAATTAATACAAATCTACACGTGTGCATTGATTTACACTAAATTTGACATAGATGTTTATTACGTACTGACACGGGTCATACAGGTACCATAGTTTGTTAGGGTTGCAAAACGATTAAAATAATCTAGATTTCATATTTGTTACCGTTGGATGTATTGATTGATTTACACAAAATTTGACATGGGTACTCCCGGCGCGGCAGTTCTCAGTGGTGTCAACCAATTTCAGAAAATAAATTTGTCATTTATAGTGAAACACAATGTACTAGCAAACCCAAACATATATCTCTGCCCGTGAATAGAAGCAGGTTATGTAATGGGATTTTGAGCTAAAGATAATTGATTTTTGCAGACGGTAATTATGATCAATAATAGATATTTTCCTTGAATAGTATCGTAATTAGAAATTAACGTGTTGTACATGCGAGATGAGAGCATATTTCGGTAAGAATTCGAAGTTGTATTTTCTCTAAGAACTTAAATTCTTCCTATAATTCAAAATATTTCTTCAGTTCCCTAGAGGTTTTATTAGTATTTTATTACAAACTATACGAAATAACTTCAGTCCTTATGTCTTTAGTTAATTCCTTATGTTTATCAGGGTGAAGATATAGGAGTAGCTATAGCAAAGTGGCAGTGAATGTATAAATAATCCCATCATTTACCTCATAAGGCTGCAGGAAAACAAAGCAATATTAAATTGGGATGAATGTGTGAAAACTTAACTCCAATCCTGCTGATTATCTGCAGCGTAAAGCATAAAATCGCTTGCTGTGTAAAAAAAAAAAGACATTTTGAAAGAAAAAACCTTCACAGAAAAAAAAAAGTTTATTTACAACACAACTCAAACTCTAAATCATATTGTACAAGACATGCACAGGAGGACAGAATACGCAGGAGCTCCCTTATTCCTTCCTGCCGGGAATACATCCCTTGCAACCTCGAAGTTTTTCACTGTATAATGATGAGATACAACTTCAAACAACACAATATTTTTTTTTTTTTTAATCGAAACATTGTTTGCAAAATAGAAATAAATTTGCCTTTGCAATAAAAAAAATTTCTGAAAATAAATTCTAGGACTTTTCCAACACCCCATTCTGCAAAAATAAATTCCCTGACTTTTCCAGGATGGTGGGAATCCTTAATTTACTTTGGAAATTTGTGTGTAGTTACCTGCATAGATTATTCAAATGCAAAGCGTGGCCAGATGGGTGCAATAAACCGAAAGTACTCCTTTCGCTTTAAAAAAAAAATAGTTTATATAATCTACAGTATACAACAATATTTTACGTATCTGGCCACACCTCACATTGAAATGGTGTATGTAAAAGTAACTCTCAACGAATTTGTTGAAAATGTGTTACATTGGATTAACATGAAAGATCGAATGTTTTAATATATTAAATCTATACACAAGGTATGTTATTTCTTAATTATGGCTTATATTATTAGTATTTAACTAATTTCTAATCAACATACCCTCAATCTGCGACATTCGCTGAAACGATTCCTTTTCCATAATCTTCTGCTCGAACTGGATTTTCGCAACTTGCGCCTCCTTTTCTGCCTCAATTATGGCCTTCTTCCTATCCGTTTCAGCATCCTTTTCCACCACTTTTTGACGCTGGATTGAAATAAGCAACTTAGTCTTCTCGCCCTCCCTTCACAAACAAAAAGAAAGAATATTATAAAATCAACATCTTTACATACTTATGTTATAGTTATACACACAATTTTCTAAACTATACTCTCTTATTATATTCAGTATTTCCTCAAGTTTAAACAGTTCTACTCCAATCTAAAATGGCAAAGTAGATACATATTGTATGTTTCTCTAACTTCATTCATCACTGCTAATATGAGAAGTACTGAATGTAAGCTTTGAAAAAAAACAAAAAGATAAAAACGTAAAAAGTACAACGTTTTTGTAGTTTCGAAAATAGATATAAATAAAAAAAAAAAGATTGCAGAAATTTAGTGTTACTTGGTAGTAAATTCAAATCAAACTGCGTAGCTAAGTTACCAGTCGCCTGTGAACTGAAGTGATATCACTTTGCGGGGTAGACAAATTATTGTAAAACGCTTAAACTGTTGATTGTAGGAATTTCTTCATTTTAATGATACGTGCTAGTTACAATTGAGTCATCCACTTGCAAAACCTGTTAAACGACATTTTTTTTTTTTAGAAACATCAAGTTTGAAATGTTTCAGCGTCCTCTACAAAGATCTGGAGATAACCATGAGCAAAATCGTCTAAAATCGCTTAAAAAGCAATGAGAGAGTCACATCCACAAGCAAAACCTGTCGAAATTGCAATGGCTACACGTTGAAAACCTGTTAAAAACAGTTCACTTGCAAAGACAGCTAAATCGTTTAACTGGTTTTGCAAGTGGACGACTGAATTCTTCTTAGTTGTCGCTTTTGATCTACATAGAATTAAGCGCTTTAACCTCTTTAAAAATGGTGATATTTCGTAACACCTTGGGTCGAACAATCTCGACAAACACACAACCGGATCAATATTGCAGTCATAGGCCCAGATTCTTGAGTTTTAATCTATTTTGATTCCTTACTTGCTTACATCACTATTGTAAAATATATTTTCGTTTTAGTCAATCCTTAATCAAATGTGAGACTCCTATAGGTCCTAAACGGATAAAATGAGTTCAGAACCTAGAAAGAGGTTTAATCGAACACTTCAGACGAAAAAATCAAAGTTGGCATTAACACATGAAACTCTTACTGTTAATAGGAAAAATATACTCGAGTGTGAATTTGTTTTCAACTTTTTTTTTCTTTTTTCTTTTTTTTTTTGTCTGAACCAAAGTTGTCTAAAGATTTTAAAATTCAATTCAATTCAATTCTTGTTTTCGTTAGGTGTGTGGATGTGTTGTAGAGTCTATGGTGGCAGTACCGCGAAGTTGGTAATAGCGTGGCGTAGTACATTCTCTTCGTTAACAAACTAAAACTATTCATTTAAACACAGCAATGAATGCGGCGTTAAAAAGAAATTAAACTGTTGCTGTTAATGTATTATAGTATTGCTTGAGAGTGAAGAGCTCATGTTTGTCTTCGCTCACAAGATGGCATTCCATTGCTGTTTTGGTTCTTCCTTCTCCCCTTCTCAAGATTTATCACCCTACTGAGGGGGTGAGAAGAGGGTTGACGCGGTGGACACTGGACAACGGTCAGTTCCATTTTGACTTTGGTGGCAAAAAGTGTATGTGTTTTTACAACCCAAGTTATTTCCTTTTTAACGTGTGTGTTGTTCAGTAACAATTGAACTAACTATATCATTCAATCATTTCATCATAGCATCCAATTTCAATTCATTTTGTTTTTGTGTTTATTACTTAGACCAACAGATACATTATCAGAACCAACAGTTGGCCGCGAGTGAAACAAATAACGAACAGTCTATTTTGTTAACATGTAAATATTAGCCCAGGGAGAATAATCTGTATATTGAAACTTCTTCGCTTTGTAGTATAGTTTGTTAAAATAATATATATGACATAAACAATAGTTTTCCATTCCTTTTCCCTCGTGTATCCGTGGATAGAACCACGAAATTAAGTTCACTTATTACCAGAGGTCCTCCGAAACTTTTGTATGTTTTAATCATCATCACAAACAGTACTCAAATCCAACAACATAGTGTTGGTCCCGAACCGAGCCGGATATACGAGTGGAATTCGGAAGACTTTTGCGCAAATATTTTATTTCGAGGTGTACAAACATTTGAACTGTATCTGTTGGCATTGTGTGTTGTGAAACGTTGTGTTCGTGTCACAGTGTTGCCACATCAGTAGCAGATTAGGAGCCCAGTGCAGTGCAGCATCTTCAGCACAGCATCACCACAGCTTGAGAGGTTGGCGCCGTCACCGTCCAGCAACAACAGGTCAGTAAGTAGTTAGTTTCTGGCTCGTCCTTTTATTTCCTTTCTATTCCTTTGCCAATTTCATTTGTCACAATGAGTGAGACACAACGCCTGATACGTCAACGTGCCGCATACAAGGGACGAATTACTCGAATACAAACATTTGTGAATGAGTTTGACGAAAATCAAAACAACATTGAAGACATCAGGGCACGGCTGGAGCATCTCAATACAGTGTGGTTGAAACTTCAGGAAATACAGGATGCAATTGAAATAGATGAAGAGGATCCAGCATCAGATGACGCAGCAGTAGCAGAGGTAGAAAATCTATATTTCTCAGCCAAGGCACAAATGCAAACATTGCTTACGAAACACGAACAAAAGAATTGCACTTTAGAACACAGTAATACAGGTAGCATGTCACAGGGTGCACACACACAAATAAAATTGCCTGCAATTCAGCTTCCTACTTTCAAGGGCGATTATAAACAGTGGCTCCCTTATGAGGATACATTCAAATCTCTCATTCACGAAAATGGGAACATCGCTACTGTTCAGAAATTCCAATACTTGCGAGCATCATTAAGAGGAGAGGCACTCAAGCTTATCCAGAACCTTCCAATTACAGAAACAAATTATTCAGTTGCATGGCAATTACTCACAGATAGGTATTCGAACAAACGACTTATTGCGTCATCATACATAAATGAAATATTACACATTCGGCAAATACAAAGGGAAGGTGCAGATGAACTCAGGGCTTTCGTAAACACAGCTTCAAGCAACTTAAATGCATTACAAGCATTGGAGACGGATGGTCAATTATTAGATATCATTCTAATACAACATTTTGTGGCTCAACTGGACAGCAGCACGAGAAGAGCATGGGAATCACAAAACACAGAATCATCATTTCCCACACTTCCCGATTTTTTTGCATTTTTGGAGAAAAGATGTCAGATGTTAGAAACAATCAAATCGAACACAGGCGAAACAAAGCATATTAAGCCACACACACCGCAAACAAAGTACAACAAGGGTAGTGCTACAAAATCGTATGTATCAACAGTTCCACGTGCATGCCATTTTTGCCAAGGTGAGCATGCTCTATATTTTTGTCAGTCGTTCATTAAAGCAACTGATAAGCAAAGATCCGATTGCGTGCGTAAGAATAAACTCTGTGTAAACTGCTTACGGGAAAATCATCTTGTAAATGAATGTAAATCAAGCTCCTGTAAGAAGTGTGGAAAGAAACACAATACTTTACTTCACTTCAATGGGAAACCAAGCGGTTCATCGCCGCCATCAGAGACAGGAAAGACGGAGGAGACTGTGAAGAGCAATTTTCCCAGTCAATCCAGTGAACTTCAATCCACGTCGCAGGCTTCATATTGTACCATCAAAGGGTTACACACTTCACAAGTATTACTATCAACAGCCTTGGTCAGGATAAAGGATAGCTCAGGACAATGGATCACCTGTAGATGCCTACTAGACAGCGCCTCGCAGATCCACTTCATAACGGAGGCTTTGGCACAGCGTCTGCAACTCAGGAAGCAGCGGCGGCATATTCCCATTCAGGGAGTAAATGACGCGTCATCGGAAGCAAGGTTCTCCGTAGACATTTCGTTACGCTCCATGGTAACGTCATATGAAGCCAGTGTAAGTTGTTCAGTGTTTCCACGTATCACAGGCAGCTTACCATCGGAACATGTTGATTGTAAGACTTGGAATCTTCCAAAAAACATAGCATTGGCGGATCCCACATTCAACTATCCTGGAAGGATCGATTTGCTTTTGGGGGCGGAGTTATTTTTCAGCATTCTCAAGCCGGAGCAGAAGATATGCCAGGATGGATATCCTATACTGCAGGATACAGAGTTGGGATGGATAGTAGCAGGACGCGTTCCACAGCAGTGCAACGTACGTAACCCAGTGACGTCATGCTTCTCACGAACAGAAGACGATTTACATAATCAGTTACGCCGTTTCTGGGATTTGAAGAAATTTCCGTCACTGCCAGGACGACTGAAGAAACAGCCTGTGAGCAGCACTTCGTGGAGAACTTTCGCGAGACGAGTCCGGCAAGTTCGTTGTGTGTCTCCCTCTACGAGAAGATCGGAAGGTACTCGGAAATTCATTACACCAAGCGTCAAACAGAGCTACAAGCATCATATATAAATTTTATGGAAGAATTGAAAATCTCAGTCACATGAAAATGGTCAACCACCTGCAACCTCAAGACGATTCCACAGTGACAGCTTATCATCTTCTTCATCATGCAGTTTTCAAGCCCAGCAGCACGACCACCAAGTTTCGTGTGTTCTTCGATGCATCAGCAACTACTACCAGTGTTGCAACTCAAAACAGACAGCGTTACTTAGTGGTCGGACTCACAAATCGTGCTCGCTTGGTTAGCATCTCCGCCCACAAAATGGAAAGCATTTGTTGCAAATCGAGTGGCACAAATTCAAGATGTGACACACGTCAGTGACTGGCAACACTGTCGATCCGCAGACAACCCAGCTGACCTGATTTCACGAGGGGTTGAACCTAATTGCATTCAACACCGGGCACTGTGGTGGCATGGTTCAAATTGGCTGTCCGAATCCAGGGAGTCATGGCCCCAATCAACAAGTAAGATAGTTTTGCAAGAGGTACCCGAGGCAAAAAGGACTAAAGTCGTTGCATTGGCTACTCAGGATTACAGGTTGAAGGCAAAATCACCAACGCCACAGATGGGACACCTACTTGCATGCAGAGTGCAGCTCACAGGAGCTTTTGGAACACAGCCGTGGACTATGCTGGGCCCATAAATATCAAATCAAGCTTCCC